>JAIZAY010001330.1:0-16454 GCA_029531755.1 Holothuria leucospilota | reverse complement strand
GAGTCCCCCCCTCTGAGGTCAAACTTATTGTGGATTAACATAAATTAAAGCTTATATTAAACTCCGACATCTTTTTATATGAGAATGCGGGGACTTCCATTACGCTGCTACCCGTAACTAAAATTATTAGCTGGGATGACGAAAGTTGTAGTTCCCTACCAGAACATAACGTATAAAGAATATACACTGCAGAATGTAAATCGTCGTTTACTGACCACTGTTGTTACAACCAGAGTTAACAAGCATTGGGATAATATGTTTACACTATTTTATTACTGATTGCATACTCCGCAAGTTCAATTTATAGTATGGATACCTTGCCTTTCGAAGTCTCGAAATGAACGTCTTTACAAGAAATATATTGGCTATACAATCATTGCATAAGCAAATCAGAGCAGAAAATTTCCTAGTAGCTGACGTTTCCAAGGTCATGATGCATGCATTTCCATGCTTATGTAAATTTGCATTAGTTATTGTTAACATTTTGCTCTTAATTATCCTTTCAAGAAGCGACAAATTTATAAAGATACATTGGATGACCTTTTTTGAGGTCTATAATACCCGTAAACTCTTAGTGTGATGACAGCTGTCATGAAACACATGATCAGAAAAATTTTGTCAACATCTATAACTTTTTTAAGAACATCATACAAGATAAACTTGCCAAGAACCTGTTATAATATTGAACATCTTTGTGCGGATTAAAAGTCGCTGACTCCGAAGATTTGAAATTTTTCTTGCCTGCCTTCTTTGTCCTTTGTCAATCTTAATAATGTTTCTTTTGAATATTCGGAAGTTGTTTGGACATGCTTTATTTGACACCAGCGTATTTTAGGTTAACATTACTTAGAGCCAACTGCTGTTAAATTACATGATAAATCTATGACAGTGCCCATATCTCTGCTTTTCGGGAGGCTTTGACTCTTTCAATGGATGGTACTAACGGATGTTTCACAGACCATCAAGTCACAGGAAAGAATGTGTCCTTTTGCCCTGGAGTTATCCAAAGGCGACAAAAACACTTTCCCACCAGTAGCATATCTCTCTGCAAGAATTGTTGGAAACTGGTTCTTGTGAAGAGTCTTTTGAGTCTCCTTTGTGGAGCCTTTCGGACACTCTATCATGTTTTGAATCAATAGAAATTTAAGTACAAATATTAGCACACCGAAACCAAATAAAGTATGGAGTAGGAAACTACACACTGGCATCTTATCGTGTTGTAAAAGTGAATAATTGCCTTTCCACGCAGATTCCGATCAAGATGTTACAGCTGCACAATTGTTTCCAGTCAGTGGGCTGTCCTACATCAACTCTCAACACAACCTCTGGCCTGACCCTGTCTTCAAGGATCCCAGTCGAGCAGCTAGGGTTTCGAAAGTTCAACGAGAGAACAAGCTACGATGAATACAATGATATTTTAAAGTTTTCCACAATGTGTCCATCATTACGTCTTCTCGGGTAGTTATCTGATGAAGAAGTTTCCCACTCATTTAATTTGAACGCATGTAGAATAGCTTTGCACCTTTCTCCAATCACTCCCTTCAATTTAAATGGTTCATATTTTGAAGAGGTACGACGCACGTTTTAGCCTTAGGGATATTAGTTATAGCACACTCTCAAAGCGTTCGATACAAATTGAAACGCTAACTAACCAAACGGGAACTTGGCAGAAATGTAAACAATTTACTACTTTCGGTGAAAAAACTGTTTCTAGAAGAAAAACGAGACGATGATGGAATATTTGCCCTTGAGTTTCCTCTCTTTTTTTATTGCATCTCACTACTCAAATGTTAGCCGATATGAAAAGTAAGACAAACCATCTAAATATTACCCTGACTCGTGCGTTGCTTTCTTTGAAAAGCCTAATGATGGATTTTTTTGTTTTTTTTTTTGTTTTTTTGTTTCAGTTTCCAATATTTACTTCTTTCAGAGCTGTATGAAATATCGACACAGATTACGTTGACGAAGCTATAAATTAAATAAGTGTGCATGAGTCCAAAATATTCAGTCTTTCTTCAACATTTATCATACTTATTCATGATAATTTAAATTACAGTAAATGTCTTTATTCTTTTCGTTCTTTTAAAAAACATGTTATAGAACTCATTTCCATTAGACTGGATTATTTGTTTTTACTTTCATTTCTTTTTATTTCATAATCAATGACCCACAACAGTATCAAGTATTAAGTATCTTTATTTACAATATTTAATGGCAAAATATCTCACGACAACCCATGATCTCTTGACAGGATTTACGGTAGCCCACCTCCTAAGTCCTTTAACGATGAGTCTGCTCTATCTACTCTCAGTGAAAGGAATGTTAGAGGTTAGTGACATCTTTTGTTGTTTTTAAGAGACTGTGCCTCTAGTTTCCTCCGAATTGCTTTGAAAACTAAATTTATTTAGGCGTTTAGTTCCTATCTGTTCCAAATCAGGGAGTACGAACTTTCTGGCCAAATTGACAAGTAAGGGTTCATTAGTGAAGGAAATACTTAAACTTTTTAGTATTTTTGTCTTTACAGTGAGGTATTATGGATCATGTTTAGAATCTCCAGTATACAACCTGGACCTTCAGACAGCTCAATGGAAGGTGAGTTACTACTTCACGCATTACGGTTAATAAATACTAGTGTATACAGTTCCTTCTCTTTACAAGTTATCGTGTAACTTATATGTAACAAGTAGGGATTTTTGACTGGGCTTTGATTTATTTGAATTGAAGATAATTACTTATCAAAATCAACAAGAAATCCAAGATAAAACCCTGTATGTAGACTGTGCGGAAGGAGATATACGCGCATCGCGACGACATTAAATCTCAGATGGTGACGACGCAAGTGACTCTTACAAGGTTAACATCTCTAAAAGTATCAAAGAATGAGGCCTTAAATAATAAAAAAAAACTCTCGAGTGATTCCTCTCATCGTTAGCTGCAGAAAATCTTTTATTTTCTGACTCGTTTAACTAGATGAACGTTTGGAATACCAGAAAGACAGAAATAGCCATTCTTGGGCAGGGAAACCTTAATCATATAACTGTAATCTAAGAAAATGTAGACATATTTTCATTGTTGCAGCTTCATTATAATGCTGTACGACCTTCACGGTGAAGTTAAATATTTATAGACACATACTTTACGTGGATCAACCGTCAACATCTTTGGTTTCGTGCGGATCAATCCTCAACTGTAAGGTACTTTTGTGGAGTAGTTAATGAGCATACCAAAATCATGACGGGATGAAATGTGTACCTAAACTTCTACCCGACCCCTTATGTAGCTATCAAAATTGCTGCACTGACCATCGAAGATGTCAGTAGAACTGTACACTATTTGCGACATTTCTTGAGCTTTTGCAAGGATTCAAATGATACATACATGCACCCAGTCGATGCATTCAATATTTTGCCCACATAAAATTTAAAACTTCTGCCATGCACGATACTTGTTCACTCTGCAAATAGAGAACTAAGGCACATTTCCAGGCAGATCAAAAGATCCATTCAGCCATATCTTTAATCCTTGATCGACTCTTGTGAAACTGTATGATATCCTATATCCTGCGGTTTCGTCCTTAACGTGTACATTTTAAAGATCTCTTTTCCACACCTCTTCAAGAAAACTAGTTTCCAACAGAGTTATGATACATGCTATAATGCATGCTGTCACTCTTACTCGCTTTTCACGAGCGAGTTTTGTACGTCACCGGGATGTAAAGGCATACAACTCATTACCAGATGCTTCTATCTCCAAGGCATGTCACTCATTTTGGAGAAAAATAGTTAAACATTATATCAGTATGAAATAATCAACTTTATATAACATCATTTAACCTCGTTATTTTCCAGTGATTATTTGACCTCATGTTCATAGATGGTACCGTAAATAAACCTATGATTGTGGTGTGTGATCAATTGGGATGTGAGGGGCTCGTGGGGTGCTATATTTGGGACCCAGCTTTGTCGGTTAAGGGATGGGTTGAATTAGCCAATGTTGCCTGCTTTTTGTTTACCGTCTGTTTGACTTGTTTATTTGCCACTTGCGGGAATAAGCTTTCGACAAGCTGTGGAGGGTTTTTAGCTTACGTCTACCACATTGTGTTTACATATGTTTTTATTTGGTCTATACCAGGGTATTATACTGGAATCACATGTTGTGGAAAACAAATTAATGAAACGAGATAAATCGAATCAAAACTCCTTCGGGATTTTATTTCGTAATCCCCTCTCTAAGAATAATAATATCTTCTATACCATACATTGGGTTGCAAGAGTCAAGAGTTCTATGCATTGTGATGTGAAAGAGAGATCGACTTTTTACACTACCGTTATTTTACAGAGATGCGATGGGCTACTATGTACAGAAAAAGACTTCAATAAAATGGTATGCAACTACAGCTTTTAAGATAATAATTATATTGGTTATCAATCGAACAACTCTATTATTTGAATCAATTCACCTACCATAACCGCAGTGATATACGAAATTGCTTGCCAGAGAAAACTGTATTGAATAATATTTTCTATCACAAATGTAAAGGGATCTAAGGGATCTGTATCTAAAGGGATTTCTTTCTGTCCTTTAAGGAAGTCATAGTTTTGCAAGAAATATTAACAATAAATACATGCCTTTAATATAAATCAATCCGTTTCCATCGCATCAACACTTCAACCTACTTGAAGGTAGACGTACATATAAGTGTTTTAGATATACTGGTTTGTAGAAATGTTGCACTTCGATGTTCTCTTTTGCAAACCATTTCTTTTGTTAAAACAGGAATCTGATTGGAAAGAAATAAGGAAAAGGGATGAAGACGGGTTCAGACAAGTGGTAAGTAAACTAAATAGGCCGTAAAAGTTCTCAAACTAACACATAACATCAAACTTTACACTCTCCAAAAAGTGTTGAGTGAACAATAACCCAAGTTGGGCATGTACATATGTTTTAATGAAATGGCAAAAAATTCTAATTAAGTGAGCTGTAACCGCAATGGCTTATTACGAAATTGGTCAATTAGTCTCTTTAAGATACTCCTTTAGTTTTGTAATATCTTAAATGTCACGTGGTAAGGGTCAATTGTCACAAGTCAGGCGAATCAAGGGTTGTTTCACGTCACCATGCGATATAACATTTATCCCACATCTGCGCAATTAATCGAAAATCACTTCATCGCAAACTAATTTGAAACACCTCTAAAGCGTTGCATATGGCTCTAGTTTAAGCAAAGATTTAACTAGAAAAACCGCAAACAATTAACTATCTCCATGAGACCCCTTGATCTGTTGGAGATGATACGTATCATTTTGTAACTGTAACGCAAATATTTTCATTTCTTTATCGTGAAAATCTGTAAAGCCCCTTTTAAAACTTTATGGCCACAGTAACGTGAATATATGGAATATATTAGGTGAATAATTACGAAGTTTAAACATCAACTCAGGGCAACCGATACAGACAAAGTGGAACTCTCAGTTCTCTTCTAGATGACCCGCTCTTGAAACAGATGATGACAAAACTCAGGCTTTAATACGAGATCTTGAGTTGAAAGATTTCAGTATCAATTTTCTTGTCCATCAGGGAGGATACCCGATCTGTTATGCTAGCTTGTCATATCTGTAGCAACAGGATGGGTCCAATCAGGAACTAAGTTACTTCTTTGATCACTGAATTGCCAACGATTCAAGGGAAATGTTTGCTGGAATTCTAATGGCTACTTTTGCTATGTAATAATCATATTCACAACCTTGATTGAACTGTCGCCACTGCTACGCTGTCCATTATATTAGTCTTTAGGCTTTATAATGTCGATGTATGAAATGATAACTGTCAGTATAGGCGTGTAGCATAAGTTAAATCTTGTACATTAGATAAACATCTTTATCTTTTGACTTTTTTTTATTACGAAGGGATAGTTTATTACACTACCATATTGTCTCCTCACTGTCGACTCGTTCAAAATGTTTTATGAATCATATTTGCCCATCGAAGGTGCACAACTGACATCACATGTCTGCTTGCCCCAAAACAAACAAGATGGGCGACATGATACGTAATATTCCCAGAAGAAAGAAAAAAGAAAACATATTTCAATTCACTGGGATCAACTTTCTTCTTTTCAGATTAATGGATATAGAAAAAAACTCAGGTAAAACAATTTTAACTATTTAGATACTGGATGTAATCAGTTGTGCTGCTACTTCCAAGTTTCACATCGCTTTACGTATTATTCATCTTGAAGATTGTTTGATCCATGTTTCTGATGAAAACTTCATGGTAGACCTGTTTTGATTTTAATCCCATTTCACTCTCAATAAGTTCAAACTTTTTTTCTGAACATCCTCTGTTGTAATAGTGTTATTTGAAATGCAGAAACCACGGCTTTACATATTTGACCTTCAACGCACTTTATACTCTTCCAAATACCATAAATTTTGTTCACTGCAAAATGACCTGGGGTGAACGTTTTAAACATGATTCATTGTATGTTTAAAGGGGAAATGCAGTCACCCCAACTTGAAGAAGTGTAGTAGACTATCATGTTTCGTGATTGGCTCTTGAGAGTCATGTGACAATATTTTGCTCCTAAAATGTGAAATTTACTAGAAGTAACTGATTGGTTTACCTTGAATATGCAATATTGAAGTCCTAAAATATTTTGAAAGATACTTTGAAGAGAAATAAGAAGAAAATTGTGAGATTAAGCTGCTGCTTCAAAATAAGTTTGGGGCGACTGCTCTTGCCCTTTAACGTAAAACTACAAGAGAATTCCTCTGAAATAAATTAAAGCCATCTAGATTTGCATTTACCCCTTTATCATTTCAATTAACTTACAAAGGGAGACGATACTTATAGGGCCAATGTGAAAAGCTGAATCTCTGCCAATTTTGGCTTGTAATCCGAAATTTTAAAGGATTAAATTTAGTTCCAAATACGTTTAGTTAGTTATGACCTCATTAATCATCCTTCAGAGTTTCTCAGCGAACAGTGGTGGTTCCTCCAGTGTAATGTTACACCTAAGTTGCCTACTTTTTTACAAATAGGACGAAATAATGTGAGAAAGTAGCAAAAATGCATAGCAATGTTCGAATTTCTGATTCAGCAATAGACATGAAAAACATACATACGTAGAAAGATCATGCTGTCAGTTCATATGGTTTTTAGCAGCGTGTTGGGTTCCAAGTTGAAATTCTTTTCGTCCCACATGGCTTTCATTTAATACAGCTTAGTGGATTTGCTTTTCTGTTTTCAGTTCGCACGAATTATCATGTACTCCCACCGAACATAAATTAGTTTGATTGACCAAACGGTAAAACGAATATCTGCAAGTTCTTCTCGCCTCATAATCCTAAAGGAATGTATGTGATTTAAGTAAAGAACGTGTACAGTCGCGTCTGCTACATAATCCCTTAAAGGTACCCTTAAGCTTCCTGTTGATTCTTATTTTAACCACGTTTTTTTAATTGAACGTTTTTACTCTCGGTCTAAACTCAAAATGATACATAAGGGAGATATTGACTTTGATTTCGAGGGTAAAGCAGTCCTACCTTTCACACATACACCACTGGCATATATATATATTATATATATATATATATTATTAGATAGTATATATATATATATATTATATTATATAGGTAAAATAAAGTTAGTAAATAGTGCTAAAAGTTTGTGACAAAATTCCACGACGTTTCGGGTTTAAACTCTTCATCAGGTGGCAAAAATGCAATTTTTGCCACCTGATGAAGTGGTTTTAAACCCGAAACCCGTCGTGGAATCTTTTTCACAAACTTTTAGCACTATTTTAACTACCTTTTATTGTTTACCTACCTACTTCATAAGTGCTACGCAGTACTTTGACTTTATATATACTCTATATTCTATAATATATATATATATATATATATATTATAATATATATACTATATATATATATATATTCTATTATATATATATATGTTTCCTGGAGTTTACATTTTTGAGATTTTAATTTTATTTTATTTCTTTTATCACTCGTTTAACTTCTATTTAAGCTGGTGTATATTCTTTTTGATGGTTTTTACCGAAGCAGTACCAATATAGAAATGAAGAAAATAGTACGGCAACAAAATTGGGCTAAAGTACAATACAAAAGTCGAATTATAATAGTAACGATAAATAAAACAAACTTAAAACACATCAAAACCACAAAGGTACACAAAGGCAATAGCAGGAGGTAAAAATTAGGTAAAGAGATTGTGAGCAACGATGTTCAATCTGATATTTGAGCTGTCGGCAGAAAATGATTTTCGTTTTTAAATGGATAACAAATCTACCTAGCTGCCTGCCTGCTTGCCTGTCTGCCTGACTGTCTGTCTGTCTGTCTGTCTGTCTGTCTGTCTGTCTGTCTGTCTGTCTGTCTGCCTGTCTGTCTGTCTGTCTGTCTACTTGATATGAAGTACCAGGCACCAGAGAAAGCCGATTTAAAAGACTGTTTCAATTGATTTTCCATTTACACAGGTCACCATCTGCCACAAAAGGAAGTGTCATGTCTGGTAACGTCAATGAGGATGAAAATATTGAACATAGGGAAGAAGACATTGATATAATGGTACAATTGAGGATCCCCAGGGACAGAGAATAGAATATCTTGGAACAGGGGTTAACATGGGATATCATAATGCCCCATAACTATAATACAGTCGTAAAGCACACATTGATGACTGAAATGTGTCATCGAACATCAACGGAGCCTACGTAAGAGGTCATGTGACATAAGTTGTCACATCGAAAAGACAAGGTTACTGTCATACATCACGTTTTTTTTTTTTTTTTTTGAGGAATAGTTAATTTATATTAAATGTAAGGTGAAGCTCCCAGAGGTGAGTTTGACCAAGCCAAACTAAGTGGTTACATTACCGCATTCTTCCAAATGACGTTGTATTTCTGACAGAGGTATAATGATCTCAACTTGACGAAGTAAGACTGACTGCAAACAGAACTCTGAAAATAACCAGAAAGCTCAACGGTTTAGCGATTTCTTGCCGAAAGGGGTGCTTTGTAGCACTGAGGTTCGCCCCTCAAATTAATACATCTTGACGATATCATTTTTTTACGATGTTTTTTTACAATTTTACATCTGTTGATCTCACACGACCTTTCTTAAGGATTATATCCTCAGTTTATGGCACATCGAGGAAACAAGAACATAAATGAATTAATGAAAATTATACACAAGTTATAGAAATTATAGCTCAAAGACAAGTCACCTGACTTTTGAGCCCCACCAAAAATTGAATAAAAAATTGAAAAAAGGAAGTGCCTTGGATGGGATTCAAACCCGGGCCCTTCTGGGCGAGAAACCAAGCAAAACTCGATAAACGCATGGTATTTCTAATCATATTATAGTTACAGCATCCTTCACACGAGTTAATAATTAGGTAATTCAAATTCGAATCATCACTGTATCAGTTACGCTCGTTAAAAAATAATGTTGCTTTCTATAAGTTAATCTTTGAAATGGTACAAAAATTCAGCACTAACTTTTCATTGGTCACGAAACGCCGCCCTCAATTTGGAGGGACCGCCTACAGTCTCTTTAGTTTACGAACTTTTCGCAGTTTCACCTCTGATGACCTCAGATGACCTTCGACCTCTAACGCTTAAAGAGTTCTTTGATGGCGTAGTGGAATTTTTCGCGGTTTCTCACACAGACAAGTTCGAATCCCTTCCCAGACAATTTCTTTTCTTCAGTTTTTGTTTCTCAATTTTTGGTGGGGCTCAAGGGGCATGTGAGGTCAGCAGAGATCAAATTGTGAAAACATGAAAGTGATATAGTTAAAAAGTATTAGTTAGAGGGATGAATGTCAGTACAACAAAGCACCCCTTCCTGCACGGAATCACTAGGCCTTTGGGTTTTCTTGTTTAAACATTCATTCAGTTTTAAAAATTGGAAAATACTAGAAAAGTCATCTTAAAATACGACTAGAAGTAAACAATGTCGCCATTATAAGGGATGGGGCACCCCGATAAAAGGCCTTCCGTGTCTTTTTGTTCCATTTACAATCATAAAATACAAGAATAAGATTAATTAAAGGAACATTTTTCCATCTTTTCGACAAGGATAATGCAGTTTTGTTCTCTTTTATTGAGTCATCTTTGGAATCCTCCATACGTAGCCTTCGTCACGATCAACTAACATAAGTCCACTAGCGGGGAGCTGGGAAACATCCCCCTTTCCCCCGGATTCGGCCAAAACCCATATCTGGGGCAGACTTTGGAAAAACGTCGGACAATTTTCTCGGATAATGGCAAAAAGGGCTAACTCTAATGTCCTGTTCACCTATATTTTCTAAAGGTGTTTTCTGTATACAGATTGTAGAAACAAGGTGATAGCACACATCCCTCCTTATACCTCTCTTAATTTGTGTTTGGAGAAAGGCCGTTGTACATCCTGATATAGATCTTCTGATTCCAGTAGTCTGACCAGTGTTATGACTTTCCCATCAATGCCTAAATGTTGAAGATACTGAAGCAACTTTGTCGTGGTTCATACGGTCGAATGCTTTTTTCATTTAATCAATTAAACAGAGAAAATCTTCATTTATATAAATGCTTCTTCTCAGAATCATTCTTAAATTAAAATTGCCTTACTGAAGATATTGTGTAACCTACTGCCGTACTGGTGGAAGTGCATGCACAGCGTTTCCACAACTCAGCAGAAGAAAATTTCTGAAATAGAGGGCAAATTTTCCCGAGACGTGCAGAGGAGGCGGTGAGGACCACCCCTTTATTTAGCAGTGTAAAAACTCTAGTAAGCTGTTTCGTTTTCTTCTTTTACAAATTGGTCGCAAACTATCAAACTTTTTGGGCTCTCCTCATCACGCATATTCTTCGAATCTACTTTTTCTTTCATACTATCACAAACGTATTTCTTCCAAGACACAGAAACGGGTTAAATTACAATAATAATGCTAAATTTTGGCGCGCTTAGCGTATAATTGTCAAGGTTTGTACTACATGCCTGATGACCCACTATTGGGACGAAATGCACGGAATTATTCTAGCGAGAACATTTGTGCTGATAACAAGCGGTACAAGTCCCAACTCAGGATTGAATCCATCAAGAGCCGAATATGCGACAATTTTATATTGTGAGCATCGTTTTTAGTGATGTAGGCACTCCAGATTTGAAGTATATTGCACATTACACAAGCTTGTTCAACTGTCAGTAAGTGAATTTACTAAGAATATGCTTTGTGAAGCATGCAAATAAATCCTTTACCCTTTCGCTATTTAATCCTCTCTCAGTCATTCTCATTCATTTCAATTCCCCTTTAAAATTAGTAAAACTAAAATTTTTGAGAAGTGTTTGGTATGCTCGCTTGTCATGCTGTAGCCAAATATCACTAAATAATGAAAATACCTTAACATGTCATCAGTTCAAGGCTTTGTCAAAGGTATACCATCATGTAGCTTCTACGCCACGTTACATTAACAAAATTTATCAAGGAGAGCTGAGAAGTTTCCCCCCTTCCAGTTGGAGGCTACACATTCCTCTTGCACTCAACAAAAATAAGATCAATTCATTTTCAGAAAAGTTATACCATTAAGGGGTGCAAGGCATTTTTTTTTAAACTGGATACACAGTTACTTGTGCGAAAGGCAGCAATTTGTAAGTTTCATGTCTAGTAATTCAGATTAAAAATCTATAACCTGCGATGTACCTCAGAGATCAGTAATGGTCCTCTACTTTTCATTATCTATTTTAATGATATTTAGTACAATTCTAAAATATCATTTATATAAATTGCCGACGGATGACATAGTGTGTTCTATAAGCATCACAACGTTAACCAAGTTGTGAAATGGTAAACTCTGAATTATGTTTGGTGTCTAAATGGTTCAGGGGAAATAAGCTATCTCTTAAAGGAGCACATTGAGCTGATCTTGATTATTTTGTGACAAGTTTGAAGAAAAACATTGCATGACAATGCTTTTAATAAGCCTCAGTAACCCATGTATCACTCCCTATAGTTACTGAAAGTGTGACAAATTAGTTTTTTTTTTGTTTGTTTTTTTTTTTTTTTTTTTTTTTTTTTTTTTTTTTAAATGGGGGGGAAACTTTTTAAAAGAGCTTAGAAATTGCATTGCTTATCCACACCCTTGACAGACCAGCCAATATACAACTTGTGTGTGCAACTGAAGCCTTGATCACAACAGCTGTTCGTAAGAGGAGTTGCGAACCTGTCAATCAAGTTGGTAAAAGCTTCGCTCATTGGTTGTCTTTGCACAGGGGTTACATATGATTGATATTCAATGCTTTAAAATGTCTAGTAACGAGCTTGTTATTAATGATTTCAATCATTGCTGTTTCAGTTGTGTGTTAGATGTGCAGAATCTCTTAGTATGACTATTTGCTACCAAGATGTGAGTAAAACTTAACAGGTGTGACAAAAAACGTGAAATTCATAAACCAATTCAAATAGCCCCTTTAATGTTGATAAAATTAAGAGCATGTTTCTTTGTACTTACCAGAGAAAACCTGTCGATGCTCAGATCAAAGTTTAAACTAATAACTGCATACCAATAGTTACTTCTTTAGATGTAATGATTGGTGAAATACTGAACTTGAAACTCCATGTTCAAAATGTTAAAACAGATTTTGCAAAGGCGGGTGCGAGTTTGTTAGATTGAAATGTTTATGCCAAAATGTATTCTCTTATCGTTATAAAGAACCCTCATCTTTCCACACGTTTATTATTGTACTCTTGTATGGGCTATTTGCTCGAAAACAAATATATCTTTTACACAAACGAGCAGTTTGCATAATCTACAATGCAGACTACTATGACCATACTGCTCATTTGTAGTGAACTGCAACTACTTACAATCTACGACATATTATTATCAGATTTTTTAATGTACAACTGGGATAAAAAGAAACGACCTCCTCGTTTTGAAAGACAGTTTACTCCTGTCAATGATATCCATAACTATAACACTAGACATCTGTAGAACTTGTATAGGAATTACTCTAAATCAGTCACAGTTTTCTGTAAGGTATAATGAACCCCAGTTCAGAAACACAATTCCCTCTTAACAGGGGCGTCAATCCGTATTCAGATGTGGTGGGGGGGGGGGGGGAAGGGGACGGGGGACATAACATGACTGTAGCCCAAACCAATACCTTTGGGTGTTTTGAAGAGGGGGGGGGGCCGTCTTCCTATAGGCCCCTCCCCCCCATGTCCCCGAGGGCCCTCCCCCCCTTCCCATCCCTGGGGGAATCCCCCGCCTTATGATGGCTGACGTTTGTCCTATTTTTCTAATAAGAATTATCCATTTTAATAGACGGATTATCATTATCAAAAGTTAACATAACCATCATTAGATGATCTGCCAGGTGAAATAAACGGAGTCCACGGGATTACATCAAGATGTTATTTTCACCATGTCTCCCAAAATAATTCTAAAAACAACTGCTTCGCAGCGTGGATTCATTGTCCGGAGAACCATGGACCCGACCAGGCCGTTTGCTAGGGTGATATATTTGGGGGTTGTGAAGGTCCCAAATTCCCGAGGTTGCCGGCCTGGATGTATTTTCCAACTGAGGTGGAGGCGTTTAAATTGCACTTTTGTTATGCGCTCTGCGTTTTGTAATACAGCAGTGGGGATCCTTCCTTTGACATACTACATAACTGGAGTCGTCCTGGGGGAGGGGTACTAAGGGAAAAATTTTTGTTAAGTTTAAGGCTGCTTAGGTGCAAAACGGTGCTATCTTTGACATATTTTTGGAGCATGATCGTACATGGCTGGAAATGTCCATAATGTAGTGAATTCTAATTTTCCGAACTGCTGGATGTTTGTTTAACTAACTGCAGTGGCGGTGTGTAAATTGTCAACCTTTTTATTCCACCCTGAGTTTTGTATATCAGCAGGGGGATTCCTTTCCTCTGTCACTATATAAAGGTGTCAATCCTGGGGTAAGGGTCCTAAAGGAAGGGGGCGTAGCCCTCCCCTCTTGAGAAATTTTTGTTCATTTAAGGTTGCTTAGATGCAAAATGGATATCTTTGGGAATATTTTTGGAGCTGATCGTAGTATAGCAAAGGGTGTGAAGGATTAGCAAGGGCGTTTTCAGAATACTTTGGTAGTCGTTAAGTGTATTAAACAATCACCATCTGCAGGCGTCGGATTCCAGAAATTTTGGAGGGGGGCCAAGGTGGAAAATCTCATGTGCACCGAAGGTAGCAACCACGAGCGCGTGAGGCAGTCTAATTTCCTATGCGTGGTGTCCAGTGGCCCGCGACAGAGGGCCCCTGCGGGTCCAGGGGGCGAAGCCCCAGGAAGCTCCTTCGCAGTATTGCATTTTGAGAGCACAGAAATCGGCTCCAGTTCTTATGTCAGTGAGATTTCCATACCTTTTCATATTGCATGGAAATTGATGTGTATGGCTCAGTATAGAGTTTACTATATGTACCTGCAGAAGGTTCCGAAGAATCTAAGTTATCTTAAAACTTTACACGCCAACCATTATTGAACCCATGCAGGGTAAAACTTTGAAAAATGATTTTTGCCATAAATGTGAGTGTTTTTATTTTTTCGTTATAACGGTATTCAGCATGTGTAGGACGTCAGATGAAACCAATTGCCCGTGAAAATTTTGAATTTTACATTTAAAACCATTGTCTATTACAAACGGTGTCATTCCCTTTAATGTGTGTCTATCAATTATAATGTGGGCTTCCGATACTGAAGTTTTCAGTTCTCATAAGACGAGGAGGGTTGAAGAAATGAATATCAGTTGCTTTGACAATCCTTATTTTAACTCCGAAACTCTGAGATCACGTTTATGCACGACAATAATTGGACTTAAGGTAGAACCCCACCGATTAGTAATGCGAATACTTTTTGGTGCCCTTTATTGATAGTAAAAGGAGTATTCAAGTCTAAACTGCGCAGAATCAAGCGAAAATCAAGAAATATTGAGAAGACTTTTGCAAAAATCGTGATAGATTTTCAACTGATTTTTTGGTAAACGAAGTGATAAAAAAATAAATCCATCACTCAATAAACCGTACCTCTATCAGTAAGCGTAAACAATTGCGCGCGAACGCAGCGCGCCGAAATTTTTCGGTATAGAGCCTCCCGGGAGCTCTGCATTAAATTGTGCACCCTGAAAAGGGGGACCAACAGGACTCTCACAACCTGACATCCATATCGGAGGAGAGGTGATATATCACCTTGTCCTTTTAGGTATAGCAAGAAGGATGGTGGACAGGCAAAATTCGTTTTCAGAAAAGGATTTTCGTCGTTATTGAACGTCGCTGCGGTAAAATGTTTGGAAAATGAGCAAGCGGCGAATTACATAATTTCAATCTTTCAGCACCATGTGCTAGACTAGATTAGTCAAAGATCCCATAATGATGAGAGCCATACAGAGAAGGGGAAATGTACTTTTTAGAAAAATGTTTGCACTTGGAATAATTTCTTTCTTTGCGTCATAGCTGTTGTCAATGGTATATCGGAATCGGGTGTAAACCCCGTCCGTATGCGCGCGAAGCGCGCCGAAATTTTTGAATAAAATATTAGTTCATCGAACAAAGACCTGCATTCAGAACCTGCATCGGACACTGTCACTTTCCCACAAACCTATACTATTCAGAAACGAATCTTCTGACTGGGATTCTTAGAAAAGCACTTTTGCTCCTTTGTTCCCCCCGTGAGTAGTTACCAAAAGCTATTGATAATAAGGACAACTCTGACACAAGGCTTGACGCTAGCGGAGCGTGCAAAGACTTTGGAATTTGTCAACGAATTTCCAAAACTTAATGATAGTTTTGTAGAACAAGTTTTTGTGAAAGAAAATAGGTAAGAACAAATAAACCAATCATCAAAACTACATTTCACCCTCCACAAAAAATCTGTAGCTTATAAAACGACTTTGGGACCATTTTAAAATTTTCAAGATTCGATTGGGGGAGGGGGACACACGTCACCCATTGCCCACTGTGCCAACGCCACTGTCTGTAGCTTAAAAGCCCTTTGAGTTCATTTTAAAACTTTTCAGACAGTTCTCAGGGGGGGGGGGGGGGGGGGAATCGAATTAGGGAATGCACGCCGGGGGGGGAGGGGGGGGGGGGGGGACTTTGCCCGCAACAGCTGGTCCACCTGTGCCAACAGCACGTCCACGCTGGCACCTTGTTCTTTTGTATTCAACTGTCCGCAAGTTCTTTGGCGAAATCCTTTGCCTCTCAATCTCCTCTAGATTAACAAAAACTTTTTACTCTTTAACACAAAATTGTCACTAATTTCAGTGCAGCTATCAGGGCCCATACTGCATATGTCACGATGTTTACTTATCTAGATCTAAAGTCATGAATCATTAACAAGGGAGAGAGGTGCCGCTCCCCTTTGGAATTTTTTGAAAAATTAGGTGTCCTTACATGCAATCTGGTGCCACATATGTTTCCCTTTTTAA
>JAIZAY010000258.1:0-68692 GCA_029531755.1 Holothuria leucospilota | reverse complement strand
CACTGAGGCAAGGTTTGAAGGGCGCTGAGCGCGCGACAGTTTTGATAGTTACTTTGAAAAAAAAATTGCGAAAATTCTGATAGTGTAAGAAACATTTGTGATAGAAGATGATTACAATAGATCCATCACATACATACACAAAGGACAAACGACACTTTTGATTCGAATTTACGTGAAGAAAATTACGTTGGCATTATTCTCACTTGATCTAGTAGGAAAATATATACAAAGTTGACGTAGGCTCAGGCTGAAAAAAGAGCTGGAGTGAGATATCAGAAATTCCAACTGGTATTTCAGATTTTCCGACTATCGTCGCTCTGACGAACTTTGGGGGTGAGACACCCCCACACCCCCGGTCGCAACTGCCCTCTGTACCAGAGTGTGGGGGTTTGCCCTTGAACTAAAATACTAAGATGGTTTGCTCAGTTCCAAGTTCATGGGAGAACCATACTGTTCTACCACTTGACTTACACTTGTGTTACTTTTAATGACATTTCCATCCGTTGAGTACTTAAAGTTTTGCAAGGCGCAATACTCTCTCCATACTCAAACTTTGAGGAACTTTGAAGATGATTTTGACAGCTGGTGTATGACATTCCTATATTTACCCTGTATTCACTTGGATAAATCTTAGACAATCCATTATATTCCTCAATGTCCCACCCATAAATCCTCCTATATTGATGTGATGGACCACTCTGTAGCCTGTGAAAGAAGGGCAAAGGAAGGAGAACTCGGAACCCCTTCAGAGCCCCCCTTGTAGTAACACGTAATCCGAGACCATCTAACCTTAGATCCGTTATAAACAAGCATTTTCACATTTTACAGCTTTCACCTAATCTGTTACATGTCCTTTTCAGGCCCCCTCAGGTTATATACCAGGAAACCTACAGTCCAGGGCCGTCGCGACCGGGGGGTGTGGGGGTGTCTCACCCCCCAAAGTTCGTCAGAGCGACGATAGTCGGAAAATCTAAAATGCCAGTTGGAATTTCTGATATCTCAGTCTTGCACATTTTTCCGACTGAGCCTATGTCAACTTTTTGTATATTTTCCAACTAGACCAAGTGAGAATAATACCAAGCGTTATTTTCCTTCTAAAATTCTTCTAAAACTCTCCCCCCGCTTCAAACCTTACCTCAGTGTTGTTCTTATTATCAATATCTTCCGATAGCAACTTTCGGAGAAGCACAACAGCAGAAGTTGAAAGCTGTTTAGAAATTACCAGGTAAAAGACTGCATGACTTTTTGAGTGTGTGGTTGGATTGTTGGGCAATTGAAAGTACCTCGATTCAGATTCTGAATGCAGGTTTTATTATGGAAATTTTATTTAATGAATATTTGGGTTCGCTTCACGCGCATGCGTCAAGATTTACAATCAGTTTCATGAACATTGTTAAGGTAATTATACCAGACACAATCTATGGGAGCTAGGGCTCTTTAGCCCCCCCCCCCCAAAAAAAAAAAAAATCCGGGCCCCACAAAATTGCGCAAAATTTTAAATAGACTAATATTGGTGAAGACACAGATATACTCAGAAAATATTCCAAACGTCTATTTATCAGGCCCGTAGTCAGTAAGTTCTGTAACGATTCTTTCTATAACTTCAAAAATAATTTCGCGCGCTAGGCGCGCTTTCATCTATAGTTCTATCTAGTGGTAACGCCCTCATTTCAAACATATTGGATTTCAACGTTTCCACAAATGTTGTTCTTCCGTGTAGGCGTGATTCTAGAGAGACACGGAAAGGCATCGTCGCGAAGTTCTTTCCTCTTTTTCCTAATTTTTGTAAGGTCCTTTCTTCTTTCTTGGCAAACATATTTTGTAAGAAAAAGATTTTTCAGTTTCGTAGGGGATCCTTAGTGGGTAAGATGAACAATGTAATCACCGACGATGACCATGCAGTCACCCGAACAAATTTCTCGGTTTTGTCCAGATTCTTCAACAAAAACCCAGACTTTTTCAACTTTCCTTAATGAAAACAAAAATGTGAAATCTTTTTTCAATATAACCCCAAATTTCGCGCCCCTTATATTTTGAGTGCGGCCACCCATTGCATCTGTCGGGACTTAGAGTAGCTGGCCCCAGTTAGGGTGCTTCCCCCCATGTCGGCAAATCAAAGCACCACTCCTGGCTGAGCCTGCGTGCAGGTTTTTCATTTGGCATTAAAGTATATCCCCAAACTTCGGCGGACTTCGCGCACAATCCTCACAATCCACGTTGTATCACTTATGAAAATTATAAGCACAAACGTACCAGTGAACGTTTATAGCATAAACTAGTTATACATTCTGCAAACGCGCTTTTTAGTCCTAAACCCCTTTTGCTGTACCTGTCTGGGAGGTCTAATATCATTTTTTGCACCTATACTCTCCCTCCCGCCCATCTCCCTCCCGCCCATTCCCCATTGCTGGAAGCTGATCGTCTGGATTTTCGTTCAAACTAAGTAAAATATGATAGATGTAAAGTGCTTGGCGTCATACACTATGTTATTAGATTCCAGGTAATAAGCATTATGTCATTGCACCATTTTATATAATTGATCCAGAGCTTCCAGGAGGCCCTATACAGGTATATGCTAGCCTTTGATGCCAGAATAGAAGGCATTAAAGTAGTCAAAAAGCGGGGCTTCAGGAGGTTTGTTGACAACGTATTCTTCTCCTAGACAACATACTTTCTACTTTCACCTAACCAAATTTTAGTATTCACTAAATTATGGACATTTTCCAGCCATATATGATCAGTTCCAAAAAGTATCCCAAGATAGCACCATTTCGCATCTAAGCAACCTTACCTTAACAAAATTTCTCAAAGGGGAGGGGTCACCCCTCCCCTTAGATCCCCCTGGACGGCACCTTTATGAAGTGACAAAGCAAGGATCCAAACTGCTGCATCATACAAACGTAACGCACATAAAAACGAAAGATGCAATTTTCGGGCCGCCACTCATTTCGAAAAAGAATCAAACCAGTCGGAAAAAAATTAGAATTCACTTAATTATGGACATTTTCTAGCCATATATGATCAGCTCCAAAAATATCCCAAAGATAGCTCCATTCTGCATCTAAGCAACCTTAAATTAACAAATTTCTCAATGGGGTCACCCCTCCCCTTAGACCCCTCCTCCACGACGGCACCTTTATGTAGTGACAAAGGAAGGATCCCCACTGCTGTATGTAAACACAGTGCGCATAAAAAATGGTGCAATTTACGCGCCACCATTCAGTTGAAAAAATATCCATCCAGTCGGAATTTGGGACCATCACACCCCCTTCCCGAAACATATGACCCTAGCTACGGCCCTGCTACAGTAACACTTAGTAAGGGCTAGACTTGTGGAAAATGTCAGAATTGTACACCCATTTTAAGAATTGTGTCACTTGTAATGTCCAAAAGGAAACTGACAAAGTTTACAGTTATAATGGTACCGGAGAAAGGATCACCATTTTTAGTACGATAACTCGTAAGTTGGTAGGGGTGGTTTACTTAATCAACTGTAAGGACCGAGGAAAACAGTACGATGGTGAAACGGAAAGTGACTTACGTGTTAGGCACCACGGTTATAGACAAGAAACAAGAAAAAGAAATACTCCCATTGGCCAGCACTTCCAAATCTGTAACATGTTTGAATTAATAGGGCTACAATCGCTTACAAGCGCATCCAAACAAACAAGGGAGGCCATAGAACTTAGATGGATTAACAGACTTGGTAGCCTTTCTTCGGTGGGCATCAATGTAAAGGATGTGCGTACCGTGAGGTAGTAATCCTCTTTTTCACCTTTTCAACTTTGCTGTGTTCCTTTCTATTTTTCTTACATTTTTTGCTTGGACGTATGCTTGTTTGTATTACGGCCTACTTTGGAGCAGCTATGCTCTGTACTTTTTTCAATACTATTCGTTATATAGTGACCAAGGATAACAGATCTATCTGAAAAGTCTACTTTTTAACAGTGGTCTTATAGGAAGTGAGGGATATATCCGCCAGACCTGAATTTCCTTGTAGAGTGGTGATAAGGGTGATTGGCTAGATCTACAGGAACTTCTGTTTTTTTTTTTTTTTTTGGAGACGTCCGCATAATGTATATATATATATATAATTCCAGGACAAAGCCTCAGTCGAGGCTAACAACGAGAATTTTGGTTGTTCACCTTGTCCGGCCAAATGTGAGACGTGCGCTCTGGTTGATTCAACCAAACAATTTCAGCGCTATCAAACTGTACGCACTTTCCAAATTAGACAGTCAATTACCTGTCTCTCCAAAAATGTCGTCTTCTACAATCTGTGTGGTACGCAGTACGTAGGGGAATCTAAAAACTCACTAAGGATGAGAATGACACAGCACAGGTCAGCAATTAAAACCAAAAAGGTTGAACAACCTGTAGCTAACCATTTCAATTTACCACGTCATTCGACAGACAATTTACGAGTCATTGCCATTGAACAAAACAATTCATGGAACAACAGAAGCCGAAAACAAAAGGAACATTTCTGGATAGGTATACTACAGACAATGACGCCTTCTGGCCTAAATATCTGAAGCGACCTACCAACATTGTGAGGGGATTACAATCCAGGCACAAGTAATCCGTTTGGACCCGCGCCTTCTTCAATAGGCTTATACAAATTACTTCCGACTCACTGCTCTCAAAAATGATAGTCCTAATTGACTTATCAGTGGGGCCCTTTGTCCTCACAATTTAAAAGCTGTAAGTTTCGTACGCTCCTTGTCACTCTTGTGATCAAGCACTGAAGAAGAGCTAGTATTGCTCGAAAGCTTTGCAAAAACCTTCTATGGCTGTTTTATTTACCAATTTCCAAGCCCCTACTGCTGCTACGTATCTCTTTCGAGATCGAGCCATTCATTTCTGTAGCACTGATGTTGTTATACAGTATTTCCGTTACCATATATATATATATATATATATATATATATATATATATATATATATATATATATATATATATATATATATATATATATATATATATATATATATATATATATATATATATATATATATATATATATATAGAATACATACTTTTGAAACAACACAGCAAATAGAGCTCAACCGATGGGAGCGAGTATAAATCCAAATAATAAGTAAACTCTATGACATTTTCAAGATACAAATTTGTTTCGTATGGGTTTGTAGCCCACACTCTTCAGTCTTAAAATGTGATATCCTCATTTATATATATATATATATATATATATATATATATATATATATATATATATATATATATATATATATATATATATATATATATATATATATATATATATATATATATACATATATATATATATATATATATGGGAAACAGGAGTCCAATGAAGACACCATACCAGGTTGTTGAAAGTACTGACGTTTCGGTCATAGACCTTTATCAAAGTGGCTTTAACGACTGTACATTTAAACAAAAATTACAATCAAACAGACGCGTATAGCAAAGTGCGTGAATTACAGTGCGTACGATAACTTGGCTACAGATAAAATGACGCATATTATTGTTACGTAAAAATGAAAGCGTGTTTAAGTTACAAGGCATATAGAAATTAGCGACTTTTCGATTTCAGGACGGTAGAGCAACAGGACGGACGGTTAAACGCACGCGCGCCCGGCGTTTTGTCCTGACATTTAAGGCGTTTCGGTTTTAAAGACGACGGTGCGGTAGAATGACAACAAAACAATGACGCGCTAATTTATAAACTAAGTTGCAATGCTTTGTTAGCATCCATACTCATCGCTAAGTTGTAACAATGACGAACCTCGAACCTACACAGGATTATAGAGGCGCCATCGTTACTGGGCATTTTACAAAAAATTGAAAGTTTCTACCTCAAGATAGCTTTCCTTGGCTTAGCACGGAATCGTTCGTAAAATGGCTTTCCAGATATGCACTGTTCTTGTTTGTCATGTTCATTTTTGTCAGCAGCTTGCATGCTACATGAACAAACGATGTACATTTGCATACAGCTAACTTCAAATTTAACGTCACAGAAACACGTACGTTATGGACGAGGGAAATTACCATGACAACCCCTGTACCGTCTTGTTTCTAACAGAACGTTAAATCGGTCGACGACCGTCCTGAAAATCAACAGGACGGAGCGATGCTCACTTCTACTCATGCGCAGTCCAGTTTTTTGCTGCGCGTTCCGTCCTCTTTGTCTACCGTCCTGAAATCGAAAAGTCGCTATTAATAGAATAGGACGCAGGTTATTATTACGTCAGAATAAAAAGTGCCAAATGCACAAATGTCTGTAAAGCTTAGGTACAGATCAAATAGAAGCACGATAAAGTTACATAGAAAAGAATGCGTGTGAGATCGAATTACAAAGCGTAGTATGGCTAGGATGAAAAAAAAAAATAATAATTGAAAAGGACGCAAATAATTATTACGTCAAGCTGAAACACGTGAATGGGCTAAGTCTTAGGTAAAAAAGATATAGGGTAAGTCTACAACGTCATAGTGGGTTGTTGGAAGGAACGAAACAGGGAGTTGATGCCGTTGGGGTGTAGAGTCCCGAGCTGGTATATAAGCCGCTCTTCCATGGTTTTTCTGTCCCTATCTCCTCTACAAGATTTCAATACGCAAACCTTCAAATCATCGATGGTGTGACCAGGAGAGTTGAAATGGGCAGCAACCGGCAATCCAGCAGTTTGGATGCGGATGGAACGCAAGTGCTCAGTGACTCTGTCCGCGAGACGTCTTTTAGTTTCTCCAATGTATAGCTGGCCGCAGCGGGAACAGGATAAGGCATAAATAATGTTAGACGAGATACATGTGAATTTCTCTTTTACATACCAAACCGCTTTAGGGCCTGTTACCTTCTCACCCAAGATAACGTGGTCGCAGGTATTGCATCTGGGACGGTGGCAACTTGTATTGCCTGGAGAGATACTTTCAGGGGAGGGGAGTGCCGAACGGACTAGATGATCTTTCAGGCTCTTTTTTCGTTTGTAGGCCAAAATGACTGGGTTACTTCCGAAGATTAGATGAGTTGTGTGGTTGGCTAGGAGGATCTTAGTATTGTCTATAATAGCTTTGGCTATATGTTTTGTTGTCATATTAAATTTCATCACGAGGGGGATTCTTGCGTTGTTACAGGTCTCTTTCCTTTCAAGGACTTGAAGCTGAGTGAGCTTTGAAGCTGTTTTCAATCCTTTTTCAATAATTTCTTCAGGGTAACCTCTTTGCCAAAAGAATTCAGCCATTTCTTTAGAACGTGATTCGAAGGTCTTGTCGTCACCACAGATTCTACGCAGTCTCAAAAGTTGGGAATAAGGAATGCTGTTCTTACAAGAGGGAGGGTGAGCAGACTCATATCTCAGGTAAGAATGTGAGTCAGTTTCCTTATAGTGGATATCAGTGGTTAAGCCATGTGAGGTTATAGAGACCGAAATATCAAGGAAGTTGACAGTGGCATCAGAGATATCAGTGGCATCAGAGATAACAGTGGCATCGAGCCAAGTTATCGTACCCACTGTAATTCACGCACTTTGCTATACGCGTCTTCTTGATTGTAATTTTTGTTTAAATGTACAGTCGTTAAAGCCACTTTGATAAAGGTCTATGACCGAAACGTCAGTACTTTCAACAACCTGGTATGGTGTCTTCATTGAACTCCTGTTTTCTAATTTTAACTGTACACCAACGCAGAACTATGTGTTTATATATATATATATATATAGATATATATATATATATATATATATAGAGATATTGGTAGGTAGAGTGACGTAGAGACTTCATATGGATGAGTGAATCAACGCTGTACTGAATAGTCGCATGGAGACCTTAGGCCATTGTTCCTCTAACATAGGTACTTGCCTTTTACTGAAAGAGGATATTTATATGTGAATGGAAAACTTAGCCTCAAGCAGAATTCAAACCAGCGAACTCCTGCATACAAGTCGGATGCCCTGACCACTGAACAATTGAGGCCTATGGGACAAAGTGCGGCCAACTAAGTTTAAATACTGATGGGTTAAGTTTTCCATTGTTAAGTTAACAACAAAACAGAACAAAACAAATTATAGAAGAATGCTCAGACAAGTACCCCTCTAACATACCGAATCTTGATTTGAGCCTAGACCTTCTTTTAACCTGTTTTTATACACGTTTGAATAAGGAGAACATTTAATATCATTGCCCATAGTATCGACGTATAAATTTGGTTCAGTGACGTATTTTTAGGTACAACGACATGTAAGTTTGGTACAGTACTGTGACTTATAATTTGAGTATAAATACAGGGTTTTAGTGTGAGATGTATCTCGCTTAAAACTCACATGAGGACAAAGTCTCATTGACTTACTGTGTGAAAGTGACAACTTGTCGCACAAGGTTACAGCTGAAGTTGTGTCTTGTAGTATGAATATTCATATATCGAGACCAATCAACAGTCTACCGGTTACTTCAAATTAGTCTCATGGATATAGCGACATTAGATGATCTCTGTCATGGGCTTGCCGAGGTGGTCTACTTGAGCTGCACGACGCGTTTTACGTCAAATGGTAAGATGATGACACCAGAAGCGTATCTATAACTGTGTGTTGGGGGGGGGGGGGCAAATATACCCGACACTAGCTAAGCGGAGGGCCACGGTGGTTGGCGCGGAGCGTACCTAGAAAAGTTTGACAAAAAATAATCCCTAGATAGAAGGAAGTGGAACTTCCCAGGTTTTTAAACTTGCATTTCAACATTCAAAATTTTGATATCTCGGGTTTTAGAAAAGCCCGGTGCAAAGCCCCATCGTGACTCTTGGATTCGAATTAAAAGATTCCCTTTCTGCGTGCTATTATTTACTAGTTCTGAAAGAATTTAGTGCAAAGATTAGAACTTAGTACAACGAAATTTTAAAGTTGTCTAATCAGTTTTTAATGTCAGCTGTGTACTTTAGCCTACGGGTATCATTCATTGATTTACAGTCAAATGGAATTTTGAACAGTGAACTCCTGAACTAGAAAGGTTGTTTACTTCATTGACTGTATTCGGAATTCGGTCCCGGTGGGCCTGAAGGAGGGTCAGGGTTTGCAGGCGATCCTCTCACATAGAACTACGTATTGCCGTGAACGTTTTATCGACTTTTGAAAACACACATTCCACTTCCACTGTGGTGACGGGCAAGATGACCAGAATCGATAAAAGGGTGTAAATGTTCGGGAATATCGTCGCATCACACTGGCCCCGTGCTCCAAATGCGGTAAATAGCTTCTTAGCATTTCACGAAAAAAGCAAGTCCCTTTTTAAGGGGGGTGCAGGATTTTAAAAAAGTGATCCAGCGAATGTCCTAGGCACGAGTAGGCAGATAGGTGGCAATGGGGGAGGGTTCGGGTGTGTCCTTTCTTCCGACATTTTTTGAAAATTCCACATAAAATTGTGTAATTTGGTGACTCAGTCAACGTAAATCACTGACATTAAAATGGCTGAATGTCCCGTTCAAAAACAGTATCAACAACTTTTCATTTAAAAAGCCCAGTGGCGCCACCAGGCTTTGATGATTGGGGAGAGGGCACCACAGATGATAATATCGTTATCCCAAAGAAGATAAACCCGGAAATTCGGTGCATGTGTGCACCTGCGTATCTAAGATACTTTGAACTCCGAATGGATCCTTTGTCATCTAGTATGGAGGTGCCGTCACGGGGGAAGGGACTCGCTTTGAGGAATTTGTGTTCGTCAAAAATGGCTTAGAGGCAAAATGGTGCTATTTTGGGCAAAGTTTCAAACTAATTATATTTTAAAAAATTCTCACACTTACTTTTGTTGGTGTAAGAGGAGGGTGTTGTGTCTAGGTAGATGGGATGAAACTCCTTACCTTGAAAAAAAAAATATGTTTATGTAAGGTGGCTTAGATGCTAAATAGTGCTATCTCTGGCAAACCTTTTAAGTGACTGATTACATGTTAAGGAATTACCGTTATTTAGTGATATTTTGGCTGCGGCATGGCACCCTTCCAATTCTGGTATCATGGCATACGGCATCCTCAAAATACAGACTTAAGTATTATGCTTTTTGACTGACATCCGAATGACACTTCACAGGAGAACACACAAAGCATTTAAGAAAAAGTGAAGTTTTACTAATTTTGAACAAGAATCGATCTACGGGAATGGCTGATAGAGGAATAAAGGTATAACAAATAGCGTAGAGGATTGATCAGCATGTTATGTATTGCATATTCTCATTAAATGCACTTAATGACCTTAAGCTTGTGGAATAAGAAGTAATATACTTCGAATCGTGTGGGCCTACATCAAGCTGCAAATTTTGCCATAATAGTCTATAAGATTATCACATAGTCGGCTCTTGACGGACGCAAGCCTGAGGTTAGACTTGTACATCTTTATTTTGGGAAAATAGTTCTCGCTAGAAGAATTCCGTGCATTATTGTCCAAATAATGGTCATCAGGCATGGACTGTAATTTACCCGTACCAATTATGCGCGAAGGTAGCCGAAATTTTGCATTAGAGTGAATACGAAACCTGTACCCGTACCTTAGAAAAAATTCGTTTGAGATCGTGTTAAAGAATAAATAGAACTTAAGGCTAAATACGCGGCGGGTGCGAAAATTGTGGTAGTTTGCCGGAGGATTCACGGAAAATTTGATAGTTTGCGACCAATTTGTGATAGAAAATGTTTTCTACTCTTTATTTTTCTCCCTCCTTTTTTCTCTTCTCCCTTCCTTTTCTCCTCTTCTTTCGCTTTTTTTTTTATTTTTCCTTCTTTATCAATAGGGACGCGGCCCACTACACCCCATAAGCCACGGCGGCGACTTGCCATCCGGCAAACCTGTCCCTTTAATTATTACAAAGGACCAATAAAACTTCCTTCAACAAAAGTAAGTGGGACTTATTTCCAATTATAAACAGCTCCTCTGTTAATTCACAGTTACTAGCACTTTCATATTACACTTGGCGCCGATTGAAACGGTTTATAAGTCTGGTAGAGTTGTACTAGTGCGATCCTACCGTTGAACTTCAGTGTGGCTGAATTTGGGAAATTCAGTACCGCAATTGCTGCAAAACAGCTCTATTTTCAGCTCGTTTCGGTTGAATAAATGTTACGAATTAAAGCGATTACAACTTTCTGTCTTCTCTTGCGACCATTCATGTTGAACGTTTCTTCGTTACCTAAGGATCAAGCGGTATGCCTATCGTGAACTTCTTTAGTACTGCTGCATGCAGTGCACAGAGCCTGACGTGTGTGCATGACTACCTGTTATAACCCAGGTTTCGTAGGCACTGCGCATGCCCATGTGACTCGTTATGGTGAGCCACTCGAGTTTGCAGTCGGTTTGTCACATATCTGCTCAAGCGCGAAAGGCTGCTCAAATGGCGTCAAATAGACTCGGACTGTAAATCGAACGCACCTATTGTTCGCAGGTGATAGAGTATGTCCGCCAAAAAGGAAGTACATAGTCGATACCTGCTATGAAGGCAATGATCGTTTTCGGCCAAGAAGTTCCGCTTATAACTGCCCTATGATAAGACATACAATTTTATAGTTTTTTTAACCGCAGTTTTAAAACAGAAAATGGCTTCTATTCAAGATGATCCAGATTTTACAGCGTCACTCTCCAAGGAGAGTTTAAAGGGTCAGTGACATCTCCCTGAACGTATTTAGGTATAGCTATATAGGTCCGAAAACAACTGGTGACTGCACTCTGATTGACATAAATTTAAAATATAGCATCACTATGATTGGTCTTTCACTGGTGACTTGAACAGTAGTGTACCTCACACCCAGCCTGTGTGATTATGGCCTTGTGCAATTTAAGCTAAGTACAGGCTCTTGTTGCTTATTGTGGGAGATGCCCTAAACAGGTGACGTTCTTTTCAAAATTGGAGGCCGAACTAAAAGTAAACTTAGTAGGAAAATTTGTTCGGTTTGTAAGGGTTTGTTGGCTTTTAACCCTTCTATGCACCGATTTGGGTTCATCTACATCTTCATAAATCTTAGATTTTAACAAAAGTTTCTTCAAACTAGCGACCATTTTGAAGTCTATGATGGCGGCCACATAAAGAATCAAAACGTTTGGAATTGGTTTTTAGGCACTATTTTACAGACATGAGCAAGGGATTGGAGTCGTTTTCCAACTTCTTCTCAAAATGTTTAACACGTTTGTGTTAGCCTTTCTGCTACCTGACTACGTGTAAAGATTCTAAAAAAACAATTTGTAGAAACATCTTTAAAAAAGTTTTATAGGCCTAAGTTCTGTAAAAAAGTCATATCAATTTCGTACAAATTTTCATTGTATTTTATCGAATCTCTCTGTTTGGTAACCAAGTTCATTTCAGTACACTAATATTAGGTTTTGCAGCAAACAGTCTCGCTACACTCATATTCGTGGCCGTCACATGATAATACTGTTACCACGAACCAGGGAGGTGTCAAAGGAGCACCTTCCTGCACGAACTCGGACTTTTAAGTAAACAGTACGGAACGGATAGAATTTCATATGCACTTTTGTAGTTGATAATTGGATCATAGCGGGAAGTAGGCCAATACGAATAAGAATGAATTTACTGTTTGTTCACTTACACCGTCACAAGAAAACTATGCGGCTACAGTGTTAACTCCCTTGTTCGGAGCGAGACTACACTCCTTGTGCCAGCTGCACCAGAGTTCACAGTTGAACACTATTCTGGCCGGCCATCACACAATATTGTTCAGTCCACACACACACACGGACACATTTCCCCCTTCCCTCAGTCATGGGCTTCCGGTGGTTGCCCTGGAGTAACCCCACCATGGGTCGACCTGAGACTGGTAACTTACCCTTGCCATGGCAACGGTTGTTATTCAGCTGATATTAGCACTGACATTGTATATAGCTCAACTGGCAAAGTGACTACTTTGTCTTATCTTCCCCATGGCCCGTTGAGGTAGTAACCTAAAAAATGTTAACGACGAACAAGTTGAATAAAAGCCATTATTGCACTACGTTAAAAAAAAAAAAAAATTTTTGTTTGGTAATAAAAAATGGAAGACTTGAAAACGGACTGTCTAAAACATGAGATCCTAAAATTTAGATGCAGTGTTACGCACAGGCCCCGGTCTGGAAAGATTTCCGACAGTTAAACAGCATGGTGTGTGTCAAGGCGTTCGGGCGAACCCACTTTTCCTGGAGAACCACACCTTCACTTCAGCGTCCCCCTCTCCCCCACCTCCCGCCTTCCAACTTCACGCCATATTGTATTAAGTGAGGATTTTATGCTCCATCCCTAATAGTGACTGGGTGACACATGCTCACGACAGACACTCCCCTTGTGTTCTCTAGAAAAATCTATAGAATTCCTTTTAAAGGCAGCAGAATTTCCGATTTTCTTTCGGAGCGTACTTACAGAATTTCCACGGAAACCACGTACCTAGTGAAGTATTTCCATGAAGAGAATTTCTGTGAATTTCTGTGAAATTCTGTGAATTTCTTTAAAGAATCTCCATAAAATCCCAAGAGAATCGCTACGATATTTTATCTTTTCAATGTTTCCATTGGCAACGTAGTACAAGTTTGTGAAATTTTTAAGTTCTGTGACGTATATATGATATGCTACTTTTTCTTTCTATAAACAATGAAACTTGATGCAAGTTTGTAAAAAAAAATGTTCAAAGATTTCACGGAGATTATAAAAAGTTTATAGAAAGTCTTTATAAATATTTATAGAATTTCTTTAGTAAGTATATATAGCCTATTTCCATTTAATATTATGAAAAATCCAAAGAAATTCATTGGAATTCCTTAGTTTTTGCTTATTATGTAAAAGGATATCTTTGTAAAGATAACAAGCAAACTTCAACAGTCTTTGGTTTTCCAACCCACAGTCCCCACTGTCGTCTTGACAGTATATGATAATAACTGTATTGTACCACGAACCCAGTCTGATTATAATCTTAACAGCAACCAACCAATAGAATTCAGCATTCAGCATATATATTGTATTTTACTTCTGGAGCATGAAGTGAGTTAATACGGGTCATTGGTATGAATTTATCTCCATACACTTACATCATTATATCAAAGCTATGCTGTTTAAGTGTTCACTTCGTTGTGATTCTTAGCAAGAGTACAGCTTTATTTCTGTTCCACCCTTTTGTCAAATACACGTCACTCATTTCAAAGTTCATGTGGAACCTTTGAGGCAACCGTTTCATAAAAATTGAGTCGTTTGCTAGAATCTGTTCCTTCGACTTAACTTTGAAAAGAATAACAAACAAGGCGTTAATTCTTGGGGGACTACATTTTTAGTTTACTGAAAGGTAAGTGAAACTGTAAGTGTAGGTCATATTCTGACTAAAATGTAACTTCTATCTGTAATTGTGTAAACTATAAGTCGCTAACATCCGTAGCAAACGTGTAACGGTAACTTTCAGAAGCGGACACGTAGCCAGACATGAGACTGAAGGTGGAGGCAGCTTCCAGGGGCTGAAAGATTTTAGGGGAGGCATATAGGCCCTACTAAAATGTATTGAATAAAAAGTAACTTTTAATTTTCTAAGGATAGCCGCCCTCTTCCCCACTGGATACTGGCCTGAGGCTCTTACTCCTTTGATCAAAACATAAGTTTTTCCGTTAATTACGTTTTAAAAGTTTAGGTTAGTCAATTGTTAAGTGAGATTGGATGCAAGAAATGCACTGCCATAATGTCATTCATTTCGTTTTTCCTTGTAATTTTCGAGCATCCGTAGCTGATTGACCTCTAAGAGAAGCACTTATAGGCATTGTCTGGTAGAATTTTGTAGAGGTCTTGTATGACCTTGTAAACCCCATACCAAACCTCCATTTCTAGCTCAAGATATCCCTTCCTAAAGATTGGTTACTTTTAATAAGAAGTACCTCCAGGTTTCCTCAAGGTCACAGAAGGTGATGCCAAGTCGGCAAATTGCCACAGATTTATTTTCTTTTGCTATTCTTTATAATTGGATACCTTGTTTGTCCTTGAATTTTGATACCGTCGGAATGTTTAGATGTTTTACCATGAAGATATGCTGTATTGTAAAACTGATCCATACTTATAGTACAGCAAATAAAGTTATGAAATATTCAGTGTAGTGAATATAAACATTATAAAGAAATATAAAAGCTACATCTAATCAATTTGCCCAAATGACATCACAAATTTCCCATCATTCACTGCGGAAGCTGAGAATGTAGCATTCCTTTAAAATTTCGTATCTTTCAAATACAAAATGCTATTGAGAAGGGGTTTTCATTGCCTAACACAGGAAATTCCCCAGCTCTTTTTGAAAACGTCAAATTTGGTCACCAGAAAATGACTTTAAATGAGGGCGATTAGTGACCGTAGGTTCTCAGAGCCCATAAATAATAAATCTAGACGTAGCCCAGCAGTACCAAATGATAATTTCACATTAAATTCTCCAATAAAATCGAATCAGTCCCAAAATATGATAAACTCAGTGACAGGAACAACTTAAAGTAAAGGGTGCAGAAGAAAGGACCTGCATAGCTCCTTACACCAATACCTGCAAGGCAAAGGAGATAACTTTCTAGGGAACTTTACCTCGTGGTGGATGGTGAGTAGTGCGAAGGTTTGTACATTGCTCTACTCAGTACCTTTAAAAACATCCCCGAATTATAGTAAATATTTTGAGGAGGAAAGTGATTCCTTCCGCTCAACCACATTGTACGAAAAGGCAGTACGATGCGCCCTCTCTTTAGATGTGGTGCAAGGGTTTTTCGACCAGGGGCAAGCTCACCAATGGACATCAACTCAAAGCCCTGTGAGCTGGGCGTCGGGTGGGGAGAAGAACGGGCAAAATGTAGGTTTAATTAGCCTGCCTCGAGTAAAACAAGTACACTGTCAGTGCAACCGATCGCCGTCGGATATAACATACTTCACCGTTAAGCCCATAAAGGCTGCCGACAAAATTCGCCCACGGAGAGGGGGAGGGGTTGATCTTTCACGGTGGTACCATGCCCCTGTCCACCACCTGGCGCCCCCTATTCCCATTCCCGTGAACTCCGGCTACGCCTGTGTAGGAGTATTGCTATATTTAAGAAGTGCACGCTTACTAAATATTGAGATGTATACAGTAAACTGAAAAAATTACTTTGAACATGTTTATTTCCAGAATAATAAATTTGAGAAAATTTATTAGACAGGAGGTGTGCGATTTTCTTTTTCTTTTTTTTGTAAATAAGGGTACAAATGTATTGGCCTCGCAACGTTTTCTTGACGCTTTTAATGTTACCTGGCTAACCAATAAGTTGTAGAAACTTGTTTTGCATTTGCATTTTATTTTTAGACAAATCTTCATCTTGTAACCGGGTTTGAAAGCTTTACAGTTTTGGACGAAGTTGATCAGAATGGCTAATAACATAGCAACTCCGTAAGTATTATCTCAAGCGCTTGATGCACTGAATTTCATACAGAATATCACTGCAATAACACTAGATATCTAGACTGATACTACATATTACTTTTACTTTAAAGATTATTCTCGTGATTGTCTAATTGAATTTACGGATGGTCTCAAAAATTTCTTTCCTAGTTCTGGACACGGTCCGTATGGGAGGAGCGTGTGCAGCCAGTGCTGGTCGATAAGAGCATTTGCTATTTAATTTTGAATATACTGATACTAAAAGTAATGGGACGTTTTTCTCCGTCGGCGTAGTCATTCCCACATATAGCCTAAAAATACTATCGGTTGTCTTTTGTTTTACAACGTTGTTTGTTTAACATTGTTCAAGTTCTTGCCATGAATTAGCTACTTCTATAGGCAGTAGCCCCACCAGAATTTCAAAAGTTTAGGGGAGGGATGGGGTGCTCCTGTAAACTATAAACCTTTGTGCAGCAAAGCCACCAGCTGTAAATACCGACTGAAGGGTTATCCCCGATTCCCTTAATATGTTTGTGTTGAAGGAGCAGCCTCTCAATTTCGCGATGTTTGGTTCTGGTATTTATAGATGTCGTTCTCTTCACCGATCGCAAGGCGTGCCTATAGATAGTGACATCCTGGTCTGGTTTAGGTGCAAAATAGTGCCATCTTAGACAAAGTTGTGAACTGATAATATGATTAAAATTGTCAATATTGACTGATTGCTTTCCTACTTTTGTCCGGGCGTATGACAAGAGGAACTGTCTAAGAGGAGGAGATGTACCCCTACTCTTTGATTTTTTTTTGTCTGTGCTAGCAGTTAGATGCAAAATATGAGGTTATCTTTGTTGGGACTTGGTAAAACCTTAAACTAATTATTCGTTTGGGAATCCTCATTATTGAGTGACATTTCTCCGTTTGGTCGGATGTAGTTAAACGGTATTTTGCCCAAGGGGAGGCCTCTACTCTTTGAAGGTATTTTTTTGTTGTAAGATTTTTGAGATCCAAAATGGTACTATCTTTTGTAAAACTTTAAACTGATTATATGTTTATAAAGTCATATCAAAGTGAATTCTCGGGCTATGGCATGGCATCCCAGCATGACTGGTACCTGGTGCGGGCTTCCTCCTCTTAGTGCTCCACTGGGGAAGCAAACGGTTGGCACGAGGCCATATCGTAGGCCTTGCAATAGAATGTTTGGTCGAAATGCCTCCCAGATGAGGAGAAATGGCACATTCTACCTTGTAAGTTGCATTTAAACATTCTCTATGTTGAACTTTCATGCTTTAGAAATAAATTTAAATTTAAAGAGAGAAGGGTAGATTTGATTAAAATTAAAAGTTACTTTAAATTAAAAGCTCAATGAGTTTAGCATATGCCTATTATTAAAAGCAATGATATGGGCTATTTTGTAAAGACATACGAAATGCATATAAGCAGAAGTAGCGCACATAAGAACTCGTCCACGGCGAGGGTCTGGGGGCATCCCCGGAAAATTTGGTGAAAGAGGAACCCCTGTACGCTTTTCCAGGTTCTAAGGGACCTAGAATCATAATTAGGACATAAAATTTTTCAGTAGTTCTGTTTACTTTTTTCAAGCAGGATGCCTTTCATTTACGGTTTGGAAATTTCAGGGATTGGTGGAGGCAACACCCCTTCGCCCTTGCGCCCCCTGCAGGCTACGTTCCTGCGAGAGTCGTTAATAGACCTTCCTCTCCTTGAAATTTCAATCAAATATAGATTAAGCATAAAATTACATGCTAAAATCTTTTAAAGTTCATTTGAGATGTACTTCAAGGTCAAGCTTACCCCGAAAACCAGGTGCAGTAGAAAATGGGTGTAAATTTGCTCTCCTGGAACATGATTGGCACTCCTCAATTTGACCTAGTCATAAAATCATTTTCAGAACTAGGCCAGGATCTAGGCTATAACTTTTTGGGGCAAATATGCCTCATGAAATATTTTATGTATAAAAAATAATACTTTCAGGTTTCAGTTGATAGGACTAACGTGGTTGGGGGTCTTATATATTATTGATCGTCACTGCGTCAAATGAAACGCAGTGTTTAGGCCTAGAGCTCTATCATGGTCACAGTACCATGAGTCTGTCACTTAAAAGGTGTTGCATGCAATGTGATGGATGTACCATACATGCTGTATGCAGTGAAGGACTCAAGGTTCATTCACTATATACCATCAAAAGTTGGCTAGATACAGTGTATTTTGTACCAGAATTTTACTATTTTGCAGTAAATATGCCCGGGGGTATTTTAAGCATTGTACCTACTCTGTCTATAAAGATGTTTGTCTTTAAAAATAATGGAAATTACACATGCCCAAAGCGATTGATACCTGCTGTCTAGAGGCCTAGACCAAAGGTTAACTGTATCAAAGGTTCACTAGACCGTCTGGAATATTTGGTTGCCTGGAAATCTACCTAAGATTCAAGGTAAATTTAGGATCCCAGTGAGGTAAAAAATTAGGTTAAAGAGTAGATAAAGATTAGCTTGGAGAGGTAGGATTAGGGTTTGGGTTACACACAGGGTTACAGTAAGTATTAAATTTAGCGGTATAGATCCTTGGCCCAGAAAACCTTCAATCTAGTGAAACGTCAATACAATGCCCTGTCCATGCAAAACGGCCGTGTTAAAAAGGTGCAAAGGACACCTTTATATAAGCCATATTTCTAGTCAGTTTAGAATTTTGGTGAATATTTTCCGCGTATTCTTTCAATAATTGTAGGTTTTCTGAAAAAAGTGTGAGCAAAATCCGAGTCTATTTCTATTAAGCTGACTCATTTGTTGAGTTAAGAGAGAATGAGGCCTGGCTGTCAAAGTTTGGGGCACTTACTGTACAGAACTCTACCAGAGTAGTCGTAGTTTGTTGGTTAGCGATCAAGTTGAATTGATACGAGAATACTGTAGGTTGTGTACAGTAAATATTGGTTAACCAGCATTCTAGTAAAGTAACTGCTTGGGGATAGGATCAAATGTATAAGTGTAAAGCATTGACTTTTCCATTCTTTCATATTTCAGAGATTCAAAGTGCAGCTGAAAACTTTTCATCTTCAACTTGATTAGAAAGATGTCATCATTAGAACTCTAAAACCCTGGTAGGATACTTTTCCTGGTTATTGTTATAATGCACTGCAATTAATTCAATCCTCGAAGAACATTTAATTTGTTTGTGATTCGAAGTGACCACAAAAATGCAGGTAGCCCCATGTCTAGTAAAATACAACTTGACCGGGGTGTCTGACTAACTCAAACAATTTAGATCAAATTTGGTTGCTTTTGAAAGGCCAGTTCAGCTGGGAAAACTGAGATTGCTAGTAGATGAAAAACCCACCAGACTTTGGTGAGACAGAACCCCAAACCACCCTGGTTCTACGTTTCATCTCTCCAAATGCCACAGCGTATTCAATTGGCCACAGCACTAGCTTAGAAGGCAATTTTTGACAATTTTTATTAGAAGGAAACTACTTTAAAGAAATTGATCACTTCCACTTGACTTTCTTTGTAAGCGGTATCATTCAATTTGTGCAGTGTAATAGACAATTGTTACCTTTGGTGTACGGTGTACATGACTGGTACGTGTGACGGGTGGGCGTGATCAGTGCACAAAATGCGATCATTGCAAAATGATCTCTTCGTTGTAGTAGTAGTTTTAACCATTGCAGAAAACAATTTGACATTGTAATTATCATCTAGTGACATTTAAAGCAAACTGCACATTACATAATGAAGTTTATTCACTCAGTTTGGTGTAAGTGGAAAGGATGTTGCACTGATCACACCCTACACCTTTGGGCTCGAGATATTTTTTTCCACTTCTAAAGTTTTCCGGTAATTAAAGAGCCTTTCTTTCACTACAGTGATTTGTTAAGTGATTTTTCATCAATCATGCCTACTCCAAAAAGAAGAGGTAGACTAACAAGAGGTAGTGCTGGAACTAAAAAACGCAGTCAGGGCACTCGCCAGGCAACGCTTGATAGCCTAACCGGCCTAGCCTCCAGCGGTACACTATTACCGCCTATGGAGGAGGATTCAGCTAGTGAGGTGGATTATTTCTCAGAAGCTCTGGATACTGCCATCGAAAGATCACTAGTGAACTGAGAAAACTTAGACAAGATTTTGGCAAAGCCATTGGTGAGCATAAAAAACTTATCGATGCAGTTAAGGCCGAAAATGAAGCCTTAAAAGATAATTGCATCTTACTTGAATCAGAAATTAGCGGGTTGGAAAAGTCACGTGATGACCACAGAGAATTGATTAATAGGCAGGAACGTTTTTTCCCGTCGAAGTAACTTACGTATCGTCGGTGTTCCCAGCAAGAAAGCGAAGACTGCATCAAAATTGCCCAAGATGTGTTTAATAAGGTAGGAATCAACTCTTGAAAAATCAAAAGGGCTCATCGTGACGGTAGAGTCGTACGGGGCAGATCTAGGCACCTGCCGGTAAAATTATCCTACTATCAAGATAAGGTAGCAATCCTCAAAAATGCGAGACGGGCCTTAGCTGCTGAAAATTTCTAAGTAATTGATGATCTCACCAAGGCAGACCTTGTACAGAAGAGGAAGTGGTCGCAGAAAGTCATAGAGCTGTTCAACTCTGGGACTCGGCTCCGTTTTTCGGGTGGCTGCTGGCGTTCCTCGGATGGCAAGCCGTTTGATTTTTCGCGTATTTGATGTTTAGGTAGGCCTCAGCTGTATGATGCATCAATATGTACTGTTCATTTGACAGCTTTTTGTTTCACGGAAACCACCAAATCTTGATTCTTCTATAGCCCCAAAAGTGTCAAAACATCCCACTCGCCTTCACCATGAATTGGTTTTTCCTCTCGGATGTACCAGTCTGTCTGGTAAAATCTAACGGTTTTGTATCGTCCGTTTGGCTTGACATTCTTTTCATTTTTTTCTTTTTCAACCTCCATTATAGCATTATCGTTGTTACTGGTTTACTTTTTGTTTACTTTTGTACATATTTACGCTGTTTGGCACTCTTGTATTTCATGTATTGATCGCTTTTCACAATCCCTAGCTGTATCTTTCCTATTTTGTTTTGAATACTTATGTCATCAGATTTAAATTTCATCTCTTACAATGCTAGGGGTCTTAAGCCGCGGTCACACCACAACGAATTCGGATCGGATTCCGATCCGATTTTTGTGAGTTTTTATTAAAATCTTCTCCATTTCGGGGTCGTAAAGAACCCAAAATTTGCCAACCTGTGTAATTATATGATTTTTATCGCAGGACTACGAAAATTAAATTTATACAAATTATTTCGTGACGTCACATCGACAGACAGCTTTTATCGGACTACGCGTGTCCGATAAAACCTGTTTGTAGGTGTGACGTCACGAAAAAATCAGTTAACATTTTATTTTCATAGACCTCTGATGCAAATCATATATTAACTGGTTGGCAAATTTTGGGCTCTTTCCGACCAGAGATAGAGAAGATTTTAATAAAAATTCACAAAAATCGGATCGGAATCCGATCTGAATTCTTTGTAGTGTGACCGCGGCTTTAGACAGTTTAAAAAACGCAGGCAGTTATTTTCTTACATGCATAGACGCAAGGTAGACATTATTTTCCTTCAGGAGACACATAGTTGCATTGACGACGAAGTCTTCTGGAAGAGAGAATGGGGAGGTTCTATTCTATTTTCCCATGGTTCGAATCGTAGTAGAGGTGTTTGTATTTTGTTTAAACCAACTCTTTATGTTATTCTTGTTAACACTCTTTTTGATCAGCATGGAAGGTATGTCATAAGTGATGTAAAGTTATTCGATCATGTCTTCACTATCATTAACATTTATGCTCACAACACGGATAGACCTGATCTTTTTACCGACATATCTAGACATTTAAATAGTTTCTCTGGCGATCCCATCATTTTCGAGGGGGGACTTCAACTTCGTATTTAACTTTCAGTTTGATAAAATAGGAGGCCTCTGTAAAACTTCAAAGCCCGAGAAGACTGTCTTTCATTAATGGCATGCCATGATCTAATTGATATCTTGAGAGAAGGGAATCCTCTTTTTAAGCAGTTCACTTGGAGCTCAAATATTACCCATGGAATACATTGTAGGTAACTTGGATTACTTTCTTATTTCCAGATGCCTTAATGGGTTTGTTAACAACGTTGCTTTCCCTCCGGGCATTCAGTCTGACCATTCCTTCATTAGTTTATCCTTCAATGTTTATTCTGAACCCAGAGGTCCGTAGTAGTGGAAACTCAATAACGCTTTGCTTTGTGATGATGTGTATGTAAATCTCATTACTGACTTAATATCTAGTGAAGTTACCAACGATATGTATTCTAATCCCAGCCTTCTATGGGAAAGTCTTAAGTATAAAATCCGTAAGCTGAGTATAAATTATTCTAAAAAGAAAGCTAGAGAACGTCGCCGTAATGAAGTCGAACTTACCAACCGCATTTCTTCACTAGAGCAACAGCTCTATATTTCTGACTCAGATCCGAGTCACCTCCGTAATTGCTTAAAAAATGCCAAGGTTGAATTGCGCATTTTCTATGAGTATAAATCACAAGGCGCCATCATTAGATCACGGGCAAGATGGGTTGAGAAAGGCGAAAAAAATACTAAGTACTTTTTGAATTTAGAAAAGAGGAACAAAGCCTCGAATAGAATTTTTAAGATTCGTAACAAAGGTGCTCATATATTGGATACAAATGATGATATTTTAAGGGAAATAAGAAGGTTCTATGCAGACTTGTATTCCTCTAGTAATACATCCCCGGAGGTCTTTTTTTTTCATAACCTTGAGTGTAACCGATTGAATGAAAATGACTCTTCTTTATGTGAGGGGGTGCTTTCGACAGATGAATGCTATGTAGCACTTATATCCATGACTGACGACAAAGCCCCTGGAAGTGACGGTCTCCCTTCCAATTTTTATAAAAAATTTTGGCACCTAATCGGTGATATCGTTACGACTGCCCTCAATTTCTGTTACGCATCTGGAAATTTATCTCCAGAACAGTCTCGAGGTGTAATAACTTTAATCCTTAAGCCTGAAAAAGACCCCACTACCCTCCAGAGTTATAGACCGATTACGTTACTTAATACTGACTATAAGATAGGGGCAAAGTCTATTGCTTTGCGTCTAAAGTCAGTAATTAGCCCTCTCATTGGCCCACATCAGACTGGGTTTTTAGAAGGGAGGTTTATTGGTGAAAATGTCCGTTTTGTTCTTGATCTTATTGATTACACCACAAGTCACTGTTTACCGGGATTTTTGTTTTTGATCGACTTTGAAAAAGCCTTCGATACTCTTGAATGGAACTTTATTGAATAAACATTGTCCTTTTTTAACTTTGGTAACAGCTTTAGACGTTGGATTAATGTTTTCTATAGTAATTGTAATGCATGTGCTTGCAATAATGGGTATTCGACAGGTTTCTTTCCAGTAAAAAGAGGTGTGAGACAGGGCTGCCCGATCAGTCCATATATTTTTATTCTCTGTGCCGAAGTGTTAGCGTTAAAAGTTATTAATAATAATGTTATTCACGGTATCAGAATTGGTAAAAGAGAAGTTAAGTTGCTAACTTACGCTGATGACACAACGTTTTTCCTGAATGATGATAGAGATTCCCTTCATGAAACTGTAAAATTACTCAGTGATCTTGAGTTTGCTGCTGGTTTGAAGGTTAACCTTCAAAAGTGTACTCTTTTTCCTCTGGGTCCTTTCGTTTCCCATCCCATCCCCAGTTATGTTCGTGATTTCAATATCAAAATTTCCAATGGACCTATTAGACTGCTTGGTATATCATTTACCACTAATGGTGATGATCTTTTCCAACTGAATTTCATGCCAAAGCTCTCTCGTCTCAAAGGTCTCCTTGGTCTGTGGTCTGTCAGGGACTTAACTCCTATGGGTAGAAATATCTTAGTTAACACTTTTGGGCTTTCACAACTTGTCTATCTGTTCTTGGTACTTCCAAACCATTTCATTAAAGAAGTCGAATCTATTAGTTTTGATTTCATTTGGTCCGGGAAGCCCGATAAAGTTAAACGTACAGCAATGATAAATCAAATCGATCAAAGAGGGCTCAAAGTTATCCATGTTGAAAGCTTTATAAATAGTTTGAAATGCACTTGGATTCGCCGATATTGTGATGAGTCGACTGGACCTTGGAAATATTTTTTTGATATCAGTCTTCATTGTTTTGGGGAATCTTTACTCTTCCAATGTAATTGCCATGACGTGATTAGAATTTCCAATTCTTTTGTAAGGGAGGTAGTGCAGGAATGGTGTATGATCTCATTTTATACTCCTACCAGACATTTTGGCAATCAACTCGTTTGGAACAATTCTTTTATTCGTATTAGTAATCAAACGGTTTTCTATTCGTTTTTGTATAATAAAGGTGTAAAGTTTGTGAAAGATTTTTTCAACGATGCTGGAAGCCCCCTGTCTTTTCAAAGTTTTAAAGAAAGGTTTCTACTCACGGACTTTCCCTTTACTCTATACTTAGGTCTTATCAATAGCATTCCTACTCACTGGCGGGAAGCAGGTTGTGAAAAGGCTGAATGCTAACATTGTACTGTTTGAAAAGGCTTTGTCAGCCTCCTCTGTTTCTCAAATGTTATATTCCAAGTATATCCAAAACCTTGTTCAGGTACCTTCTGCTAAACTTAAATGGGGTTCTTCTTTCAATAATCTCTCCGACAAAGACTGGAATCGCTTTTATCGACTCCCCTGGCTCACCGTCACTGAGTCAAAAATCTCTTACTTCCAGTTCAAATTTCTTCACAGGATTGTTCCTACCAATAGGCTTTTATTTTTAATGGGGAAAGTCGATTCCCCCATGTGTGATTTTTGCTCCATCGAGGAAGAATCTTTAGAACACCTTTTTGGCATTGCATTGATACTTCTACCTTCATTTTAGACATTGAATGCAAACTTCTAAGCCGTCAATTCTTTTTTCTAAAGAAGACTTCTTATTGGTTTTGGGAAAGGCGCTGTCGATCCATATAATTTCTTAATCTTACACATGAAGTACTTTATTTTTAATTGCAAAATAAATGGGTGTAAGCCTCGATTTGATATTTTTTTTTACAAATTTAAGTTTACGCTGGCAGTTGAAAAACATATCTCAGTTACTGATTCGAACAAAAGAAGAAGATATGTCAAATACAATGAGTTGTTTGAAACTTTTAAATATTGTCCTGGGCTTTTCTGATCTCTGATCGAAAAGAAAGTTCTCTCACTGTTACGCATATAATAAGGAGTTATGTATATATTATATTTATTGAGTATATCTACAACCCATTTTGGACTAACCAAGCAAGCGACTACTTTGATATTTTACTATGTTAATTCTGTAATATTGTGAAAGTAGTAAAGTCTAAGTAAATTTATTGTCTGTCTTTGCAAATCGACATCAATGTAAATATGTATACGTTATTATATGCCAAACTTATTGTGTAAACAGAACAAATAAATGGAGGGAAAAAAATATTCACTCAATTTAAAATGGTAGCTTGCACAATATTTTATGATGTCATTCTTCAACTACTCAAATTGCGGATTTTGTTTTTCCAAAAGCCACTACACCTTGTGCCAAAATGTGATCATTTTCTTACGTTACAGGGTGACTTGACTACACAAGCCCTCTCTGCACAACATGCCATGCAAGAAAAGAGGAAACTCTTTAATGTCATATATATGTTTTAATTTCAAAAGAAAAGAAAGCAGGTAATGTGAGTTGTGTAAGAGGAACATCATAAATTATTGCACAACGGACTTTTTCAAATTAATTGAATATATTTCAACAGTTTATATCTCAGCAACAGAACAAGCTATATGACAATGGGAGTTGAATAGATAAGATTCCTTTTCCAAACTCTAATATATAGGGCCTACATTTTAGTATTTCTAGACTTAAGGCACACTTCGATAAAGTAAAGACATACGAGACTTTAACACAAAATGCACTATTATGTACTAGGCCTTCTACTTGCACTGTTGCATAACACCAATCATATTTAAGAATACCCCACATTTCTTAATATAGGTGGATACTGCACTTTGATTGACATAAATTCAAACAATAGCTTTACTGTGGTTGGTTAATGATGACTTGTACAGTCAGTTGCTTTCTTAATTAAGCTCACACACAGTAATGTATGGATATGGCTTTGAGCAAGGTAAGCTCAGTACAAGATACTTATGCTTTGTCTAGGAGGTGTACTACAAATGTATTTTTGTATAAATCAGAGGAGGGGCTAAAAATTTTATAAGGAGATTTTTTACTGTCTGGGGAGATTTTAGGGTCAGTAATGCATAGTGATGGTGCTTTTGAGGATCTAAAAAGTTTACATTACTTTTCTTGATATCACTGAGCTGTGTGACTAGCAAAGGAAAATTGGAATACTTTTTTGATATTCACATTTTCCCTTTGATCCTTTGAAACGGGTAAAGGAGGCAGCCCAATGGTTTTTACCAGGCTGTATCCAGGGTGCAAATAACAAAAAAAAAAAAAACAAACAAACAAACAAACAAATTACTGTAGAATGATGTGTCAAAATAATCTGTAACCTGTTGGTGGACTCTGTCATTTTGATCAACTTTAAATATGACTGGCCGTAAACTTTTTATCCAGACATGTTGCAGATGAAGAGGTTTCATTCAGCATGGGTTTGTGTTTCTCATTTGTTTTAACATTCTCTGAATGTCATTATCATTTATTCATAGGCTGGTTGTAAAAGCTGACACCCTTCAGATGTTTTTTTCACCCCTGAGTGAAATGGTAGGGAAACATAGGTATTTAAATTATCTCATTTTGTAAATTGAATTGAGATTGAATTTCAAATTTTTAGAGTGCAAAACTTTCAAAAGATAACACTTTTCGCAAATAGGCTACTGTACTTTCAATTTAGAAACAAATATACTGCAAAGGATAGGGGTATGCTCTTTCATAGGGTGATCTGATCTTCAAAGAAAAGCCAAAGCAATTCTGGGTCAACTTAGTTCGTTTAAATTTGTATTATTAAAAATGTTGTAACAGCTCTCTGATCTATGAATTGTAATTTATCAGACATCACAATCACTGTGAAGATATTATTTCAGGATATCGTTCGGCACCAGGGTGGCTCTTAGTTGGGAGGGGGGGGGGCTTTAGCATGTGAATTCATGTCAGAAAAGGCTGTCTACATCCCTTTTTCCAATTCCTTTGGAGTCCTAATGGGTATTACATCCTGGCGGCAAACTGTCACGTTCTGATGGTTTTCTTGGTTTTGCTCTCAAGAAGAACAGTTTCCTCAATGAACACCCCTTTTTCTTTAATAAATTCCCAAGTTTTTTCTCTTCTAAAAAGTTATGACAATATGTCGAAACATTCTTTTACTCATTGAAAAAGAGTAGCGGCGCATATATATATATATATATATATATATATATATATATATTATATATATATATATATATATATATATATATATCTAGTGCTGTTCCCAAAATAGGTGCCTGCTCAGGAGGTGAACTGCGAGTGCTTCATATGGGGTTTGAACAAAGGCCAAACCATCTTGGCTTCATGGCTTCAGTGGTTAGAGTGTCCGCACTAGCAAGCGGGAGGTCCCGAGTTCGAATCCCGGTGGAGTCAGCATTGCTTTTTCACCTCGCCCAGATTTTTCAGCTTTACCGACTCAACTCTATATATATATATATATATATATATATATATATATATATATATATATATATATATATATATATATATATATATAGAAAGGTTGTAACTGGGTTACTACAAGACAGCTTTACGGAACTGTTTCGTAAGGGCCAATTTGAGCAGGTCCTCACTCTTCAGAAGCCTGATGTAGAATGGTGTCAACAACGTTGAATACGCCGTGCCCGTTGAACCGTACTGTGGACGTGTTCGTTTTTGAAAACGTGTTCGTTTTTGAAAACAGGCACGGGTGATTAGGTCGAGTCAAGATACCTTACCTATTGGAATAATTACACAGCAGATGTTTATTTCTGTGTCTGCAAGAGCTGATGAGTTCGTTTCTTTTGTTTAAAGTGGCTAAGGAAGGTTTGAGTATGATGAAGAACTTTTCTTCTAGACAGAGGTTGCAGGTTTTTGATGATGTGGAGTATGCCCGAGCTTTGCTTATAAGCTTCCATTTCACAGAGTGTTCTACATTTGAATCCTTTAACTTCCAGATGTGTTCACTGAGTGCAGTTGCGTTTCTCTTGTCTTTGTGTTTGAAGCTAGACTTGTGGACGTTGTATCTGGTTTTGAAGGTGTTTTCTGTTAGACCAATGTAAGTTTCTTCCTTGTGATTGTCATGGCGTGTTACAGTGGCTTGGTACACTATGTTGTCGGTGAGGTAGTTGCCTTGCAGTGGACACTGGTTTTGTGTTCTGCAATTGCAGTTGTTTTGTGTTGCTGGTTGCAGATTCTGTTTGGTCAGTATGTATTTGTTGTGCGCTGATATTATTTGGTCCATGTTTGCCATGCAGCTGTAACTCAGTTTTACCGTGTTTCTGTTGAGGAGAGTATGTAGTTTATGTCCAGGCGGGAAGCAGCTGTCTAAAAGGTTGAAGAATTTCTTGCCAATGTTGGTGGTGACATTGTCATTGAATGGGGGGTTGAACCAGGTTATGTTTCTAGCACGTCTTCGTTTTGTGGCCTTTTTTTGTTGACTGGTGTTAAGCGGTTGGGTTCTGTACTTTAGATTATACCCATAGCCACTTTTGTGCAGAGCTTCCTGGTATATGGGTGCTGAGGTGTTGAAAGTGTTTTCGTCGGATGAGATGTTAGACAGTCTCTTGTTGATGCTTTCTGGGATGTTCTTTATGATGTTACGTCTAAAAAGTTTACTATTTTTTTGTTTGCGTCAATTTCGATCTTCAGGTTGTTGTTTGCGAATATCTTGCATATTTCTTTCTTTATGTTCTCTGTTTGCCTGGGTGTTGCTTTGCAAACTGCCAAACCAGTCGTCTCTGTACAGACCAACATTCATGTTAATGTGCTGAAGTTGTGTCAGCTGTTTTTTTTTTTTTTTCTTTTTAGCTTTTGAAACATTGCATTCCCCTTAAAGAATTCATTAACGTGTAACAGTGCTATTGCTTTGTAAGTTCTAATCCACTTCCCCTGAAGGTATCCCCTTACCCCCTTAAAGGATTCCCCTACCCCCTCCTCTGTAAGTATTAACTTGTAACAGTATTTACTGTCTTATCCTCTTCCCCCAAAGGTATTAACTATCCCACCCATGCATTGACTTGTAACAGTTCATGCTTTAAGTTTTAATCCATTTCCATTTTCCTCTGTTGGAATAGCAAAATTGTGGGGTCATTTAACCTCCAAAGTTTAAATGCACACCCAGAAATACCTCCCAATAACCATTCGTTTATAATATGTCTCACTACACAATGTTGATTATCCCTTTGTTCATGATTTCCTGACCCAAACAACCTCCATTCATCCCTCATTTATCTTTCATTACTACTTTTCCTAAATCATTTCTTTCAAAGTCTCCGTAAGTGGCCTAATCAGGGCCGACGCTAGAGGGGGTGTGGGGGAGGGACAAAGCAGGGCAAGTGAAAAGTGTTAGTGCAGACGGAAGACACGAGATTGGAATGCATTTGTAGACAACGTTTATCACAATATTTTCAAAGCTCGTAACCAACACTTTTTGAAACTTAAAATATATTCTGTCGGCAAAAAAAGCAACGTAAGGCTTTTCAGTATCATTGTATACTAATGGAGTTCATCGTTCATGTGGTATTCTGGCATTGAGTCGGTAAATTCTGCACCAGTGTGAAAAATTAAGGAAACATGAGGAAAAGAAGTGAAAGAAAGAGGACAATTTCTGTAATCAGAACCAAAAATTTTCGACGCGCTACGCGCGCAGTAATGTCACTCCAGTTTCTTCAGTAATTCCATTCCACATAGCTAGATAGCATCCTGTCCTGTCAACCTTGCCAAGTAACATGTAGGCAGGGTACACAAGTTATGTAGAGGTCGTAAATTTCATCCCATATCGCAAAGCCTAGTTGCTGTTCTCTGGTTGTGTCATGCGGTACGGTCAGTTGGTGAGCGACTCATGGAGCAAAGTTTGGCTATTTCATAGGGTAGTCTAGGTGGTTTCAATACAATGTAGGTCCCTATGTTGTCCCCGATACAGTCTACAACTGACCTACAGTTTTTATGTTTTTCTTTTTGTTCTAATGATAATGTTTTTTGTGTAAGCCTACCAAAATTTTTCGCGCCCTTTGTAATTTCACGATTCAGACTCAAAAAAAACGGTATCAGTGCGTAACTCGGCTCTTGACATATTAAGTGATATAATGCAAAGTATACGGTACTCTGCAATTGCATGGGATAGTTAGGCTCCTTCATATCCCCTTCTCACTCCCTCGACATGCTGTCGGAACTTGGGGTCGCTGGCATGGCCCTACCTCATGTCGGGAAAATTCTGTGGCCACCCATGGTCGGTTTACTTATTTTAGCTTTCAAAAGGGTCATTTCTGCGATAAAACCCCAAATATTTGGTGTGCTTTGCCCACTCTTCCTCAGTTTCATTACTAATAGCTAAATATAGAACAAACCCTTTCCAACTTTTCAAGTAACTTAAAAGTAGAATTTATCGTTTTTTGTAAAGCGGGAATCTCATCTCATTTCGCTAAACTAAGTGAACGTTCTCTTGAGTCTGTCGTTTGGTACGGCTGGTGACTCAAAGAGGGAAGTACAATGTAAGTTGTGCCCGATAGGGCCCAACTCAACTGCCTGGATAGTTGATCTCAGTGGCGTACACGGGGGGGGGGGACATTGGGCCATGTCCCCTTACGGATGCCAATTTTTTTCAGTTCCTAAAACACGCATATGTTTTAACACAAGTTTTTCTTCCAAAGGTGGTATATGTGGCACCAGATTGCATGTAAGGACATCTAATTTTTCAACAATTTTAAAAGGAGAGGGGGACACTCCTCCCCTTACACCCCTCCCCCAGGCCGGCGATCACAAAACATATTGCATGCCCCCTTTGAGATAAATCCTGGGTACGCCATTGGTTTGACCTATATAAGCTTTAAATAAGTACAGATTCTTTTTAGTGTAAGCTTACCCAAAAATTTCGCGCGCTTTGCGCGCTTTGCAATTTCTCAGTTTAGATTTCGGGAAAAATCTTAAATCGGGAGGAATTATTTTTCTCTAGTATATACAAAATTTTATACACTATATGCCCCGCAATGGCATGGTATAGTACACAGGTTTTCTTCAAATCTCCCCTCATTAACCCCTCTACGGCATCGGGGCTGTCGAGGCTTCGGATCGTTGCCCCCCCCCCCCCACCGCTGGGTAAATCCTGGCGGCACCCCTGCTGGACCACTACCCGTTGGACTATCGGTTCTCAGCTCTAACTGCTTCTCTTATCAACACTTTCAGTCGGCATTTGCTTCTTCTCAGTCGGCAAATACGGTACCACCCCCCCCCCCATGATAAATGCTCTGGCGACGCCCCTGGGCCTAATTTCCATGACCTTTGACATTCTTCTTCGCCAAGGACACATACAGCTGTACATGACCGAAATTTCTTCCTTTTTGGTTTGCCTACACAGCCGCTATTGTATTCAACACAGTAGATTCACGAGACAGGATGGCTGGCGACTGTACGATCTTTCTCTCAGTTTGAATGGAAATATTGCCGTAACTGGCGGCAACGAGAAAACGCACCGAACATACATAGACGTGTACACTAATGTCAGATATTCTGATTCCAGAGATAAACGAAAAATAATTTATTCAAAGGAATTTGAAAAACATACGTCAGATGAATGGGAGTATCGGGGTCGAAAAGTTTCATTTTATCATGGTAGTGATACCACGATATTATCAGGTCTCGGTGGTAAATTAGTAGTTATTGATTTAATCCAGGGTAGAATCATAAGATATCGTGACATAAAATTAGTAAATCATGGCGGGATTAGATGTCTGTCAGTCAGAGAAACAGAGATATTTATCGGTTTCTATCAATCAAATAAAATAACTGTTTATGATGTGATAGACTTAAATGAAATCAAATCAATCATCTTACAAGGAATTCAAGACGGCTACTGGCCTTACGATATGACGGCTATAGCTGACAGAATATTTGTCTGTGCCGGTGATGGTAAGGGAGAAAATAACTACAAATCGCTAATATTTGAAGAAAAAAATGGAAGAATTTTGTCGGAATTGACGAAACCTACAGATACTGTAAAGTGGTATGTAAACAGTGTAGGAGTGAATATGAATACGTTAGGTATAGCAGGCGTAGTATGGAATAACTCGATCTATTACAAAGAAGGTGAATACAATACAGTTGTATTTTATTCTCTGTTAAGTGAAAATAATTGTAGTTTTCTCATTGTTGAGGTTGAATATGGTGTCGATAGAATCAGAATATCTGACAAAGGTGACAAGATGATAACGGGGGACCAAAGGACAGGGGAAGTGAAGGTGTATGATATGGTAAGTATAGCTATTGATATAGGCCTATAAAATATACTGTGTACAGTATACCCTTACAAAAAAATGTGGGGCATGCCACATGTGAACATGCATAAACACATGTGGCAGGGCATAGGAAAATACATAACTGGAAAAGTGAGGTAATGAGTGGTGACACATGTGGGATTGGAACCAATTTGACACACAATATTCTACTTTACCCCACTTTGCCACATGTTTGCCTTTGTAAAAATGTATTTTGGTTCTCCACTCTTTGTCACATGTGGCAAACCGCGGTAATGCAGGTAAAAGCATGGCACCTTAAAACGTGGGTCAAATTTTTTATTAAAATCACACATTGCCCTACAAATAATCACATAAAACTCACTATTTTTCACACCCAACCATAGTTTTACACAGTATGACACGGTTTGTCCAGTGTGGTATTGGAACTTTTGCCACACCATTTTTTGTAAGGGTATGTTGGGAATAGCAAGTAGGTATGGTGAAAGATCTGTTTTATTTTTGACCTAGAAAATGTCAAGAGGGAGTCAATACTTCTAATTTAGGCATATTACTGAATTCAGGACGGTCTAAATAATTAGGATTCTGGGATGATTTTGTAAGATGGTGATGATTTTATGATTTTTGAAGTTTTTTTTAGAGGCAGAATTTAGGAAAGGGCAAACAAAATTGCATTGACTTAAGTGAGTAAATGCATGGTAAGGTAAGGGCTGAATGAAAAATTGGGGAAAAGTTCCAAATTTGTTTTGCTTATTAAAAATTCAGAGGGCAGTTCAATGTTATAAAATTGGTCACGGAGAATTGTCCATAGATCAAATAACAAGGATGCGATAATGTGGATTGAAGGATGAAGAATTTCAGAGTTACAAAAAGAATTTTTAGTGCTAAGATTAAAACTTTATGTGACATTTACAAGTGGAGACTGTTAACTGTGTGAATTACATATAGGCCTATGCTGGGAAATATGAAAAACTATTGATTTTGTTTACATTCTTAAAAATTCAGGGGTCAGGCTGAAAGTGTAATTAAGTTTTCACTGAATTTAAAATAGGCTAAATAAATGAGATTATGTGAAGATTTTATCAGTTGATGAAGAATTTCTAAAATTTGATGATTTTATCAGTTGATGATGAATTTCTAAAATTTGAAAGTGATATCTGATGGCAAAATTTAGGAAGGGGGAATGGGACACTGTATTGACTTAACTGTATATATGCATAACAAAGTTGAGGGTTGACTGAAAATGGGGAAAGTGCTAAAGTTATTTTGATTGTCAAAAATTCAGGGGGCGGTTAATTGTTTTAAAATTGGTCACGGGGAATTGTCCAGAGATTAAATATCAAGGATTTGACAACGCTTTTGGTGAGTTATGAAAAACTACAGACATAAAAATGATGAAATTCAAGATTTATGTGACAAGTGAAAATGGATACTTTTTACTATGTAAGTTACATATAAGTAGTGATTTTGTTTTTATTTACCAAAATTCAGGAGAAAGCCAGTACTTACGAGATTGGAACTGGGGAATACCCAAGAGGTCATAAAACAAGATTAAGAAAATGTGCTGGTTGATTCTTGTAGACGTTTGGTTATAAGAGAGTGATTCTCATTGCTAAAATTCAAAATGTACCTGGCAAGTGGAAATGGATATACTGTTTAATGTGTAAAAGAGGACCTTGGCTTAATCTAGATAATATGAAAAAAATGTGATTTTGCTTTGATTCTTGAAACTTTAGTAGGCAATCAATAGGTGTAACTTAGTTATCGCCTGAGCTCAGGACAGTCTAAATAACTAGGATTTTATAATAGAGTCATCAGATGATGACGAATTTTCAAAATTAAAAGTGAATTATACTGTGAAATTTAGAAAAGGGGCTTGTGAAATTGTACCGACTTTACTGTGTAAATGCATATGAAGAATGTGGCAATGTGGAAATTACTATTTAAAACTGTGTATAGTAGGGGTGCCAAACAAGACCAAGTTCAAATGCCGTGAGTCTCGTACATAACGTGCTGTGTTTGTTAGGGTAGTGATATGACCACCTATACCGCAGCCATACCAATGAAACTCATGCACACTAAATGGTATGCTTATTAGGTGCCCTGCTCACAGTCAGGTCTTCATATACTTAAATACACTTATTCACTCTTGAATTTTGCAATGAATAGGAGGGAGGAGACTTAAAATATGAGAACTGGTGATTTTGTTTACATTCTACATAGTTATGTGGGTAATCAATGCCTACACAATTCTGTTGGTATGACTGAGCTAGCCCGAGGTCAATAACAAGGATTTACCATGTACTGGTTGATTTCATGAGCATGCCAGAAATAGTAGGGTATCCTAATTGAAATAATTACACTTAAACTACTTACGCTTACTGTGTAAATTATCCAGGATAAAGCTCAACCTGAAGAGTATTGAAAGAGTATTTAGGAATTTAGTTTTCATTTTCTAGAAACTGGAAAAATTGAAGGTGGTGGTTATTTCTTACAAGACTGATAAAGGGGAACTGTCTAGAGATGAAAATTATAGAGACATGACCATCTTTTACTTAGAATTTAAGAGGGATAAGGGGTGATTTGACAAAATTTGATGTAGTAGTGGACAGGGTATGCTGAATGATCATTGTATGTGTACACACATAAATCTATAGGTAATGAAAAACTGGGGGTGGGACGGATGAATTAAATAAATGGACACTCCTGAACTGAGTATAAAAATTTTGAAGCCTATTCACTCCATTTAAAATGGTAGCGTGTGCAATCAGTTGTGATGTACTGCCCAAATTATAGTCTTTTTTATTTCCTGCCATAAGCAGAAGAATCTGTGACATGGTGATACTGTGTGTAGGTTTGCGTGTGTTCATATGGGTGTGATACTGCTTGTAAACACGATATCTCAAAAAGTACAACCTCAAGGAATTTTATAATTGGCCTGTGGATACCCCATATTAAATAGTTCATTAATATTTTGGAAAAGGCCAAAGGTCATTTGGGGTCACCTGGGATCAATTGGTTAATACCTTAGAAACTGCTCGTAACACTCTTTTTCAAGATGGGTAAATTCGATAAACCTCGTATATGGCATGTAGATGACCCTCATTAGAAAGATGATCACTTGTTTTTAGTATAATTTAAAGGTTATTTGGGGTCACCAGAGGTAAAAAGTTAAAACTTTGTAAACAATATCTCAAGCAGAGAAACTGATGAGTCTCATACTTGGCATGTGAACGGCCTATATTGAGTAAATGATCCTTATTGTTTTTGTGGACGTCAAAGGTCATTTGTGGTCATCCCACGAAAAGATTAAAACCTTGTAAACATTTTATCTCATGCAGGGAAACTTCAAGGGATCTCATACTTGGCATGTAGGTGGCCCACATTGAGTAAATGATCCCTATTGTTTTCGTGAAGGTCAAATGTCATTTGAGGCCACCAGATGTCAAAGGATCAAATTTTTGTAAACATGATATTTCAAGCAAGGGAACTGTGTGATTCCCATACTTAGCATTTGAATGACCATGTTGAGTAAATGATCCTCATCACTTTTGATAGAGGTCAAAGGCCATTTGGGGTTATTCCAGGTCAAAAGTTTTAAACTTCTTAAACATGACATCTTAAGTATCTTTGATGGATCTTCCACTTGACTTGTTAATGGTCCACATTGAGTAAATGATCCCTCTTGTTTTTGGTGGAAGTCAAAGGTCATTTGTGGTCATCCCATGCCTCTTGTAAACATGATATTTCAAGCAAGGGAACTGTGTGATTACCATACTTAGCGTATGAATGGCCCATTTTGAGTAAATTATGCTCATCACTTTTGGTAGGGGTCAAAGGTTATTTGGGGTTATTCCAGGTCAAAAGTTTTAATCTTCTTAAACAAGATATTTCAAGCATCTTTGATGGATCTTCCACTTGACCCGTTAATGGCCCATATTGAGTAAATAATCTCTCTTTTTTTGGTGGAGGTCAAATGTCATTCTGGGTATCCAGAGGTCAGAAGGCAAAAAGTTTGTAAACACTATGATCACTATACCCCAAGCAGTAAAATTTCATGAATCGCATATTTGACATGTGGATGGTCCATATTAAGTGGAGGTCATTTGGAGTCATTCAAGGTCAAAATTTTATCATAGGGTACTGTATTAGTGTGTTTTATCTTTGCCCATGGATCTTAGACATTCTGTGCCAGAATTGAAAAGAAGGTAATTTATAAAACACGGTCAATTTAAAAACACAGTTACTGTAAGCGTAAGCTAATATCTCACTGGGCTGCAACTGTTGGCGGCAGATTGCAAACGCGTTTCGCGAGAGTTTCCAAATGTCTCGAAACGTAATCAGGGGTTCTCAATATCCTCACATGAGTCGCAGGGCCTCGCGATCTTTTTGCGCCATTTTTTAAATGTTCAAAAAATTCGTGCTACAAATTTTCTCTCAAAATAGTCACAGAGTGGTCGCGGGTGTCTCGAACCTGTCTTGAACCCTTCTCAATTTAGTTTTCCGTCTCAGAAAGTGCGAGAAATGTGAGATAACTTTGTGAGGGGTTTGCGACCTATGAAACTCAATTGTGACTGATTGGAAACAAAATGAGAATAACGTGAGACAGGTGCGGCAAAATTGCGAATAAATTGAAAATAAATTGCGAACTACTTGTGACATAATTAAGACACTGTGACCAAATTGCGACCAAAAAATTGCCCTACAGGGGTCAGGTCTTCCACCATCTGATTGGACATCTCTGTGTCCATTCTGACAAAGTGTCTGAAGGACTTGACATCCTCTTCTCTGAGATGCTTCATGAGCTGCTCATACATGCCATACTCGTGTCTCTTCAAGAGTCATTCTCTCACCCATACACTCTTCGTTTTCTTTCTCTTCTGATCCTTTTTTCCCTGGCTCTGTCCTTGGCCTTCTTGACCGCAGCAGCAGCAAGGAGAAATGATGTAACCTCCAGCATGTCAGCCTGGTCCTCATCCAGGTTTGGGTCCTCATTTAGCTGCTTCTGCACTTCTTCTTTGAGATACATTTCGCTTAAAGTCTGATGACAAAATGATTGCGAGACTGGGGACATGTCCCGTGTTTATATAGTCCACATTTCTCAATTGTCACGCATACATGTCACTCGAGTGTTGCAAGTGCAAAAAGTTCTCAATTTTGTTGCGCCAATCTCGCGCGTCATTCGCACGACAGGTATGCGACAGGTATGCGAACTCCTGGCGAATTTGGGCCACCACATTCGTGCGACATTCGCGAACGTATCGTAATTACCGATTCAGTGTGATTGCAAGTGAAAACTACCGCTCTTTTCTCACAATTTTGTGTCTCCAACTAGTTGCCAGCTGTCGTCAGCTGTAGCAGCCTAGTGAGATACTAGCTTAAGACTTATATTTCAAAGGCAAGAAATCACTAAGCCTTTTGGCTTTGTTTTTCTTTCTTTCTTTTTCCTTCAAAAGCCACTGCGTTTGTGCCATATGCATTCACTGTGTTGCTGTTACATGGTGGCTTGACAATACAGGCCATCTCCATACATCATGTTAAGCGAAAAAACAGTTAATTTTTCAAGGTCATATAAACGTTTTGATTTCAAAAGGAAACGAAAGCAGGTTTTGTGAGTTGTACAAGACGGACATCACAAATTTTTACTCTATCTTGTTTCAAATTTAATTGAACAAATTTCAACATTTTATAGCTTACTAATGGAGTATTTATTCTACAAAAATCATTGTGAGTTGGAAGAATGAGATTCATTTTCCAAATTCTAAAATATTTTGTGCTAATTTTAGACTTAATGAATACACTCTTTTTAAGCACTGAGACTAAAAAAGGTAATATTTACAATTTACTGTATAGGTAACTACAGATATGATTACATTGCACCGTACTCTGTGGTTTGCACACTTTGTAGGGTAGGGTATAATATACATGTATTCCAGAATGAGTAATTGAGTTTTTGGTTTTGATAAAAAAAGTGGTGATTATAAACATGAATATAATTTTTCATTTTCTAGCAAGGATGACCTGTAAAAAGTTAAGAAAGCTGTTCATTTTTTTTACTGATGCAAATGGTGCCTTTATGCAGGTGTACTTACTGAGTTCTTCATTTGGGCATACATATACAGTACTGTATTGTAGGAAAATTGCATTCTAGTTTTTGAATTGTCATATTGTACAGTAGAGCATATTGTACAGTTTCCTCTCTTCCAGTCTGAGGTATTTACCTACAGTCACTTCAAAAAGAAGCTAGCATCAACTCTTCGAACAGATGAATGTGCAAAGCTGGCAAACTTCTTTAATACACACAAGGGCCAAGCAGATGCAATCCTGAGAAGTGACACACCCTCTAAAAATCTTTTCCTTGAACTCGAAGAGAAAGGCATTTTACAACCACACGATGTTGAAAGATTGATAAAAGCTCTTGGGGAGTTGACTGTAAATCCACTTTGTTGTCATGTAGCAGAAATTTTCCTGAAGACCAGGTGTAAGTAGAACGGGTTTGATGTTTAAGGATATGAAAAAAAGTCTTTTTTTTTTTCACAATTATACTTTAAGTTGTTGTCTTTGTATTTATTCACCATTTTTAATGCAGTGTTCCTGAAGCATGTATACAGAACCTCTGACTAACAAAATAATACTACTCAAGTGGAGAGTGTGATAGCTTTTATATTAAAGTGGGTGATGAGGCATACCATGACCTGGACTGCTTTTAATTGCTGAAAGATGTTCAGGTCTAGAAACAGTATTGCAGATGTCTTATAAATTTTAAGGGAGGGGATGGACAAGTATGCAAACGTTCTCTACATCTGTATGACAACTACACCTACAGCGCAGGTGTGTTTTATTTTAGATTTAGCATCTTGACAATTGCTATGGGACTTGCATTTGGAAATAAACAACTAAAAATGTGAGAGGTCGTGTGTTATATTACTCTGGAATGAATTTTCCCCGATCTGTTAACAATTCCAGAGTATAATTTGTGTTCTTCAAATATTCTTTCAGAATCCTTAAAAAGCATTTGTAAATGCATTGTTTCTAACCTCGAGTTCTCCTTTCATAAAGAAACTTATGTTAAGGACTTTAGAGCAGTAGATTCCTCAGTTTATCAAGCACTTGGTGTCATTGTGTGCTTGATATGCATGGATCTCTGTTTCTCTTCTCAAATTTTTATAAGTAGAGCAGTAAACCGTTGTGCTACTCGCTAAACAGTTCATATCCCTTACAAAAGAGTTGTGTCAAGAAGTTCCAAATCCCCAAATATTTTGTGTTTCCCATAGTCTTTGAAACAAGTTGACCAATGACCGCACTTACACAGGTTTGCTACAGGTTTTTAAAAGTTCACCGTAAAAATGTTCGGCACTAAAACCAGTGCTAACAAAGACTTTTGAAACATGTGGCTTGAAAAAGAAGGCAAGAAAAATTTTTCAGCTGTATAAAACTTGTGTCCATAGGGTTCAAAAGATTCAGGTTTGCTAACAAAGAATGTCCATGACTTCTTTTGTTTTTCGAAGTGTGATCCTGCGTAGTACAGGCAAAGATGTGTTTTTCATGAAAGCATGGAGTACAGTATTTGTTATTTTCTCGTTTTCTGTGATATAGTGAAGAACTCGATCTTAGTTTGCAGTGCGCTTTTCACGTGCGTGATAGATTAAGTAACTGCTAGTCTCAAAAGCTTTCAGATATAGGTCCTTGTAAGCATTCTTCAAGCTGAAAGTTTATATACTTTCAAATGATATAAGTGCATACTTTTGTATAATGAATAACCAAGGATGTGTGATTGTATCTATCTTCACTTGCAGCACCAACATTTTACATAGAACTCATTAACAAACTGGAGGAAAAAATAAGCAAGGTACAAACGAAATCGGAAGAAGATTCTATGCAGCTCAAGGTATGATTATCCACACCACGAATAAACTTACCATCTGCCTTATGAGCAGAACAGGTTACTGTAGTTTTCCCAAACTACAGACTGATTTTCTTCTCTTAAAGATCACGTTTTATAGCTTTTCCGTAGTCTTTGATAAATGTCAGTCAATTCCTGTCACGCTTTTTCTGAGGTACTCTGCAATTATGGGATATAAGCTAACCCTTACCCAGTAAAAATGGGACGAGTTTGGAAGAATTTGGACCACCTTCCTTCTCCCGTTTTCGTCCCTCGTCTTTTTGAACGATTTTGGTTGGAAAAATTGTTGCTTTTGGACGATTTCTCAAGGTTACTAAGAACGGAATGTTTTATTGCGTAATCGACTGAGTCTTCCACTTTAAAATGGGGATTTTCTAGCTCAATTATTGCCGCTTGCGGCTGAAGGACAAACTTAAATGAATTTCCTATAAGAAAAAGAGACCTTCAAGGTTTACGACCCTACTCGTTAATTCGATCCTGTTTTACAATGGAATAGTCCAGGCAGCGATACTGGAATGTTTAGATTGTCCTTGACGATTTTTAATGACAGGAGGATTTTGGAAGATTTTGGACGAAATCGTCCAAAAACAGTAGTCCCATTGTTCACTGGGTAGCCAAGCGGGTGTATGAGGGCCGTGTCCCCATCCCAGAAATAAGCGCGGACTACTGTCCCATCCTGTTTGAAAAATCGATCGATGAATAAAATTATACCAACAATGCACAGGGTTTGGGGAAGCATACTCAGAGTTTGGCTTTGAAAGCATGCTTCAAAGGAATTTGACGAGCAAAGATCACAAGAAGTACATGTTAGTTATTACGTCCATGAAGAGTGGGGTGAAGTGACTTTACTTGTGAATGATGAATATGTAAGACTTGTTTTCTGTTGCAAATGTTTGCGTGCCTGGCAATTAGATTGCAGTTGAAGTTTTGCTAGTTTCTTCAACATCACGTTAAACTTAATTACTCATTCTTGTGCAAGCTGTGAAAAGCTAGTTTTGCTCTCGGTATAATTTGGAGATCATATTTTAGTCCTGGTCCGGTACGTGGGTCACAGCAGGGCCTCACTGTTGTCCCTGTTTGCAAAGTATTCCACCCTCTATTCTTCCGGCCAGCTGAAGAAGCATCATAACAATCATCTTGCGATCACTGTCTGCGCTTCTCTATCGCAAGTGGAGGGGAAAATGTCGTACGATTAGAAAAGTTGTTTTTCAAAGACAATTCTTCTTTGTCTCCCCTCCCTCCCCCCTTTGCAACACAACTATTATAATTCCTGGCTAAGGGCTGTAGCAAGCTGTAAAACAAGTCATTTTTGATGTAGTTGCAGTATTTTATTTGATGTGAACCTTTGTAATATTGACCACATGGTCATGTTTTCATCAGTGACTTGCAGAGTTTTTAGCATACATAGCTAGCAGGGCATCTGATTTGATTGCTGTAAGATGAAATTTTGTCTTTCAATCTTTTAAAAAATCAACTTGATTCCATGATTTGCACCATTCTCAGTAATTTACCTATCATAAAATACGTCAAAGAATCATGTTAATAGCAAGACGATGCGCCTAGAAAAACAAAGGAAAAGTTCTTGTATGACATACAGAGGAATTAAAGCTTAGAAAGTTAGCCCAAAGAAGTTTGAGTAATTTAAAGCAAAAGTACAGGTATAACCACCATTTCTGGTACTGAAGTTCAGAGATAATAGCTGACGAACCGATTAGGAAAACTTTTCGTCATTATTTCCAGCAAAAATGTATTTTGAACCTGAAGTTTAAGTTTTGCAAGTGCAAAATGCAAGCTGTGGTGTGGACTCATGGGATTTATAGCTGTTGTAATATATTACTAGTAGATTGTCGTTTCTTCCGTTTATGCAAAGATAATTTTGGTTCCTTGATTTCTTATTTAGTTGAGCCTTTTATCATTAATTTAAGTCTTTTTTTCATAACCTAAGAGTGAAAGGGCACATTGGAAGTTAATCCAATTGTCAAGGTATGATTTAGTTTGAGTTGATCTAAACCAGGGTTTCCGTAACCTTTGTAACTCAAGATCCACTTGTGATTGTGAAAATTACCCTTGTATCATCTTTCACAAGTAACTGAAAAATTAAGTGTCACTTTTATCTTTATTTTTCTAACTTACCAATGAGAGTATAGTTTCAAAACTGAGCTAAACATAATAATACCAAAATTAAAAACTTCTATCCCTATCGAATGGGATAAACTGTATTAAAAGTTAAAAAGGAAATGAAAAGTTATCCATTCTTTGGTTTCGATGAAAAGAGAAACCTATGCGATGATGACTGCGTGTGTGTATATAGGTGTGTGTATGTGTTTGTGACGCTTAGCTCGTTAACACGATATCTTAAGAAGAGAACTCCCTACAGTTCTCCAACTTTACACATAGATGCCCCATGTTAAGAGGAAGAATCCTATTGTTTTGAGGGGAGTCAAGATTATCTCATCACGAGAGGTCAAAGTCTGAAAACCTTGTTTACAGGATATTTCAATGTCGGAAGCTTGTATAAAGTGCATACTTTGAACGTAAACGCGGTTTGGTCAGGAAAAGAGCACTATGGTTTTCAGTGGAGATCAAAGGCCATCTGAGGTCACCTGGGGTCAAACTCTAAAAACCTTGTTAACACGATTTCTCAAGAAGGGAAACTCCCCCAATTCGGATGCGGATGTGGATGGCTTCTGGTAATGAAGAGAACCCTATTGTCATGGTGGAATGCAATTGTCATTTGGGGTCACCTGAGGTCAAAAGCAAATGTCAATGGTCTTGTACACATCTCACACCTCTGAGAAAAATCAACGTGATTAAAACTTTTGCTATTTCTCAGTTAGTAATTTTATTACTGTCATAAAAAATCCACCCCCTCTTTTTGGCACCTTTTTACAAGTGAATGAGTGTTTACACAAATTCTTATGGAATAGTAAGATTTACCAAATTGAGTGTTCTACGGTTATAAATACCATTAGTCCGGGTGGTCTCAAGATGGTTGATTTACTGTCTTCTATAAAACATTGAAATGCAGCTGGGTTACATAGATGGCTAAAATTACCAATGGAAATGCTTTTATGATCTTCACCTTTGACCTTCTGGCTGTTTTTTTTTTCTGTTAAAATATAATATTAATAAAATGGCATCTCTCAAAAGGTCATCTGCAGACCCCTAGCTTCATTGAAAAGGGGGCAGGGAAGAGACTGAATATAAAGGCACATGTGCACATACAAAACTCAGCATTCTTAAGTTTTGAAGCCTGCAGGCTGCATGGCAAACATGACTTCAATTCTTTTTATACAGTGACAGCGTGTTACTCTTTGGTTGGCCCTTAGCAGTCACCCAATTTATTATTACACAGTGTATTGTGCTTCTATTTTTGAGACAAAACCCAAGGAACCACGAAAAGACCTCAAAATCCTGAGAATAGGGCAGGGTGCGGAAAACAGGGACAGGGTGGGGAAAAGAGGGGCAGGGTGGGGAAAAGAGGAGCGGGGTGGGAAAAAGAGGGGCGGGGTGGGCCGCCCCTGTGAAAAAGCATAGCTAGGGCACTGATCTGTTTTGTAACGAAATTTGCAAGGCCTGGGCGGATTTCATTTTTTTATTCCCCCACAGGAGGCTTTGAGAAAGAAATTATCCTTAACAATGTTTTCATAAAAATTGATAAGATTGTTTTCCACCAAAGCCTCTGTGATCAAGAATTCTACACATTAAAAAATTTACAGATCCGATGAGTCCTATCTATCATACAGTGTTTTTCAGACCACCTTCAATTTGCCTCACATTCCACTTATACTTAACTTTGGTATTTTTTAAAAGCTATTCCAAAACAGCGACGATTTTATGCGAGTTGTTATCCCTCTAGTGTTGGTCGAAGTGAGAATATGTGTACATCTACTTTAAACAGTCCCCAGATTTTTCGAATTATTTATCGGACTTTAGTGAAAAAAATATCAACTCATCAGACACCCATTGCAAAATGGAGTCAATGTAACCCTTGCAGTAATGTCAATTGGCATTCCATTTTTATTTACTATTACGACCGTTCGCAACATGTAAGTTATTTATCTGGAAGTGCAATTTTTACACAGAACTCTTGGAGTTAACCATTTGCTTCACATAGTGGAGTTGCCAGATCGTTTGTGTTCTTTCTACTCCATTGAAGAGGAAACGCTTTACTATTTATGTCACGAGTGTTATTATGTTAGAAAATTTTGGAAAGAAGTATCAAGTAATTGTATCAGAAATGGTTACAATTTCTGTGACCCAGATATTTGCTGTGGTCGATTTGCCAATATAAATTACCCTAATAATTTCCTAAATCTCTATGCAAAGCACTATATTCTCTCCTGCAAATTTCATAACACAATTACTGATGCATTTACCTTTTATTATAAATTCTACTTTATTATGGATGTTGAATTGCTTATTCTACACAACAATATTTTTCATGATACAATGAAGACATTTCAAAATAAATTCATTTAATCCTAAAACAAGTTTCGTCATTATCCTATTAAAAATGTTCTGTATCTTTTAGTTTGTAATGTACAATGATATATTATTTATAGTGTGACAATTGTCAAAATACAGTTGAAAAAAGTCATTTTCCCGAACTTTCCTAAGGTCCAATATGGACACAAACTGTAACTTCCCAACACTTTAAGATATTATTTACAAGTAACTGAAAAAATGGCACATCTTGGCACTATTTGGAATGAAAAACATGTATCATCTAAACCACAATGGACTTTGGCATTCCTGATTTGTTTCTTTTTTCTTTTTAGTTTTTTTACTGCTGGATACGCGGACACCCAGTCGAGGACAGCTAATATAAACTACCTCTCCACAGTAATTGAACTTTGCAGAGAAATGTAAAAGAATAAACGACAAATTACGTCTTCTTTATAGGGGTATTAAGAATGTTACAAATAAATTTAAAGCGTTATGTGAAATGCTTGTGAAGATGTTTGGGATATGCATGAGAAAGGTTTTAGAGTTTATACTCGTGCTTAAATGTTGGAATAAGTTTAACTTTTTTCCACTGCTGTATTACCTTCACAGTTACTAGTCTTTTAATTATTGATCATTCATGGAGGTTATTCCACATTATTTTAAGGCTGCTGAACTTCGATGTACAGATGAATTCAATAGTTATGATATGCATCAACTTACTCTTCCAATGAATAGCAAAAAACGACTGAAGTAGAAGATCTTCAAAAGGAGCTGAAGGAACTAAGAAAACTGCAGGAAGCTCACCTGAAAATTACACGAGAAAGAGACAAATTCAAAGCGAAACATGACGAAGGTCAATTGCAGCTATATAGTCTTCAAGAAGAGCTGAAAGCTTCCAAAAAGGCAAAAACAGAAACTGAGAAAGTCTTAAAACAAACTGAAGAACTCCTTCAAAAAATAATTCAAGAAAAGAATGAAATTAAGACTGAACTTAAACAAGTAAAAGTTGAACATTTTCTTAGATCAATGTCTCTTGAGGAGGGAAAAAACAACCAGGCAAGAGTTGGAAAGGTTTGTGTTCTCTTTTGTAACATTTTATACTCTCAACATTTATGGTTTGGTTGCTTGAAATGAGGCATCTTTTCCCTTCAAAACTTTAATTTTTAGTGTTTGCCGTTTGGAACATGAATCATGTGTATCAAAGATAACCTTTACACACAGGCAGAGCTCATACATGCGAAAAGATGTCTTTGCTTGAAAAGAGACCATATAAGGATGTTACCATGTCGTGTAAATTGATTAGGTATAAAGCACGTTCTTTGTATCTTTTTCCGGAAATAATTTTGTACTTTGGAGTATAAGATATCCGCTATTCTTTTCTGTTGGCAAACAATGGCAATATGGTACTTTTGTAAACATTGTCTTTACATTGTATTTAAAGTAGAAATCTCATCCCAGACAGTTCCATTTCTCCCACCTAGGATGGTTTTAGCTCCTTCGATAGCTGTCTTTAGCTTCTCCTTGTGAAGAAACAAACATAGTTCATTGCTTAAGGTCATATCCTGGTCAGCATAAAAGGCCCTAATGTGTAATCAAAACACCCTCTTTCTCTATGCAAGTTGTGTAATGTGAGCTACTTTTGATCTTTTGAATTTTGTAACTCTGATGTCAATCCACGGCAGTCATTAATTGAGACTTGCTTACCCGCAAGTAAAAGTCATACTTGGGGTGACTAGTATCTATCTTTAAATTTCATTTACCTTTTTACCTGAGGATGTGTGTATGAATTTACACAATCGACCAGGCACCTCCCTTTGATTGCCATACACATACAAAACATACACCTGTAAATTGTACATTAGCCATTCTGTGACTGGCCAATTATTAGAAATCAGCGATTTGGGAATGTGACATATCGTAAAGAGTACACGACAGCCAGAGTAGTTGCTGAGTGTTCAGGGAACAGAATCCCCTTTCCTTGGAGATGAACTACATACTTTTTATCTCATCGTTCCGTGAGGAGGATGAGATATTGTAGTCTTTTTGCCGGTTGGGCTATATACAGCAATGTCAGCTAAAATAACAACCGTTGCCACGGTAACAGTTAATTTTCCCAAGGTACTAGTCTAAGGGGCTAGCCCATGGTGGGGTACACCAGGGTGACCAAAAGTCCATAACTGAAGGAGGGGTCACAAAGTGTTCGTGTGCGTATGGATGTGGGTGAGTGCGTGTGCATGGGTGGGTGGGTGCGTGTGTGTATAAATGTGTGTATGTGGCAGTTAGCTTGTAAACACGGTATCTCAAGATAGCAATGACGGACACTTTCATATTTGGTATATAGATGTGTCATGGTGAGAGGAAGAACCCTTTTTTGGTGGAAGCCGAAGGTCATTTTAAATCACCAGAGGTTAAACTGCAAAACATTTGTAAAAACGATATCTCAAGACACCAGTGACTAACAGTTTTCATGTTTAGTATATAGATTTGTCATGGTAAGAGAAAGAATCCTATTGTTTTTGGTGGAAGTCAAAGGTCATTTGAGGTCACCAAAGGTTAAGCTGCAAAAACCTTATAATGGCTTGTAAAAGGCTTGGAAACACAATATCTCAAGGTAGCAATGACGGACACTTTTCATATTTGTATATAAATTTGCCATGGTGAAAGAATGAAACCTATTGTTTTGGTGGAGGTAAAAGGTCATTTGAGGTCACCAGAGGTTAAACTGCGATAGCCTTGTATACATGATATCTCAAGACAACAATGACGGACACTGTTTATATTTGATATATAGCTTTGTCATGGTAGAAGAACAGACTCCGTTATTTTTGGTGGAAGTCAAAGGTCATTTGAGGTCACCAGAGGTCAAGAAGGGCAAAACAATTTTAATAACCATCTCTCAAGACGGGTAACTGTAAGGGATCTCATACTTAGCATTTTGATTGTCCATATTGAGAAGATGATCTCTATGAGTATTTTTGGAGGTCAAAGACCAGAGACCAAAAGGTTAAAACCTTGTAAAAAACCATATGTCTAGAAGGGTAACTGTAAGAGATCTCATACTTAGTGTGTGAATTACCCATATAAAGTAGATGATCTCTGTTGCTTTTGGTGGATGGTCATTGGGGTCTCCAAATGACCTTTCAGCAGAGGCCAAAAAGTGAAAACCTTGTAAACACAGTTCTAGAAGGATAACTGTAAGGGATCTCACACTTGACATGTGGATTTTTCGTGTTGAAGAAATACTTCCTTTTTAGTTTTTGTCGAGGTCAAAGGTCATTTGGGGTCACCAGAGGTCAAAAGGTCTTAACCGTGTAAGCAATATATCTTCAGAAGGGTAACTGCTACGGATCTCATACATAGCATGTGGATTGCTCAAATTTAATAGATGATCCCTATTATGTTTGGTGTAGGCCAAAGTCATTTGGGGTCACGAAAGGCCAAAAGGTAAAAAAATTGTAAACACAATATCTCAAGAAGGATAACTGTAAAGGATAAAGGGTCAAAACATTGTGACTTCAATATCTCAAGAAGGGTTACTCTAGGGATCTCATAATTAGCATGTGGATTGCAAATATTGAATAGATGATGTCGATTGTTTTTGGTGGAGTTCAAATTTCATTAGGGTCATAAGAGGTCAAAGGTCAAAACCTTGTAAACACGATTTCTCAAGTAGGATAACTATAAGATATGTCACAGTTGACCTGTGGATTTTTTGTGTTGAGGAGATACTTTCTTTTGGTTTTTCTTTTGGCGGTCAAAGGTCTTTGGGTCACAAGCGGTCAAAAGGTCAAAACCTTGTAAAGCACAATATCTCAAGAAGGATAACCGTAAGGGATTTCATACTTAGCGTGTGGATTGCTAATATTGAGTTGATCGTTCTCATTTTTCGTAGAGGTCAAAGGTCATTTGGGTCACAAAAGATGAAAACATGATAACATTATATTTTGAGGAGGATAACTGTGAAGGATTTCATACTTGGCCTGTGGATTGGTCATATTTAGCATGTATATGGCCATATAGGGTAGGTGATTTCTATTGTTTTAAGTGGAGGTGAAAGGTGTTTTTCGGTCACATGATTTCAAAAGGTTTTGACCTTATTGACATGGTATCTCAAGTAGTATAACTGTAAGGGATTTCATCCTTGTCATGCGGGTGATTAATGTTTGTTATAATGTATCCATATGGCAAGGAATCACTAAGCCTTTTGGCTTTCTGGTTCATAGAAGTAGATTTATGCAAATTTTGGCGAATTACAAGTTGACAAATTGCATCACAAAGTATAACGCAAATCATTATAAATACAAAGCGATGAAAGTCTGAAAAGTAGAAATTAATTTCCATTACTTGCTTGGTACATTTATACGTGTTTTCTTATCACGTTGTGATCTGCCTATGCTGTAGTTGGTTGATGGCTAGTTTAACACGAGTCCTTTCAACAGGGGTTACAAGGGGCTATGTAGCTTTGAGTCCTTTATGTGGTCAATAGAACTATAGCTTCGAGATTGACAAAAATTCCACCTATTTACAAACCGCACATAGATACGATATACATAAGATTGGGCAAAGGAAAATTGCTATGTTCATTCTGAAAACGACTGAGGAAATGAGTTGAACTGAGCTGTAAAAACTTTTTATTGTCCATATGGATATACACTGGAAGTATGTGACAATAGAGGCCAACCATCTTGAGGTATGAGAGAAATTCTCTTACAAGTACTTTTGAATTCGAGATTCTTTCGTTTGTGGATAATGTCTCCTTTTGTCCTGAGTAATGTTGTTATTTTGGGCTTGCCCCTTGAAACATCTGGTATGTAATGTGACAGCGTGAAGACCAAAAGATACGCTTTGTCACAAGTAATAATCGGCGCCATATCAAACTATGTAAGTATGCTATTTTATATATTTCGAGAAAAAAAAAAACTTCTAAAATTGGTATCGTAGGTCCTGGTTTTATGTGCAAAAAGGAAAACGTCTCTCCCTTATAGTGTTGTCAAATTTCATTTTACATCAGCATATGGAAGGTATCAGCATCACAGTTAGCAACACAGTTGTCTTTGCACTTGAACATGCATAGAAGGATTCTTCCACATAAAGTGTTTCAAAGTCTCTTAAGTTTCTTTCGTCTGCCCTTGTTCAATCTTTTTCAGCGGGCATCAGCTGCCACTGTCTCAGTACCCAACACTGTGTACCTGTCAGAATTAGTAATCCCAGGTAAGGGGCCTAACATTTATCCGTTCCCAGTCACTAGTTGAAACAGAGTTTAGTGCTTTGCATCATTTTCAAACTGTTTTCTTTTTTGTTCTGAGAGCAAGTTGCAAGAATAATTTTAAGGGTTTTAACTAAGATAATAGGTCAGAAACTCCAAAGAAAAGCGTCAAAGCTAATGTCCCCCAAAGAATCAATAATGTTTTGGCACATGTAAAGTACAAGGAATGTAGTTCGAAGTTGGATGTTAGTAGTGAGAATATGATGGAAAGTAGTTGTTCTAGTTCCAATATGCTGAACGTTAAACATCACCTCAATTTTCCCTTTAACATCAACGTTGTCCTTTAGCTGTATCTTTTATTGACCGGAAAGGTAATAAAATAACAAGTTTACAGTTTGTACTTAAAAAGGAATTTCGTTGGGCAAAAAATCTAATAGATGTCAAATCATGAAGTGCAACCATTAACCCTTGCTTTGTATAAATATTTTAGTGTGTTTATGTGTTCGGTGACTTTGCACATCCAGTGTTTCGCAGATAGCATCTTGAAAACGTTTTAAAGGGTTTTGCGGCTTTTAGGACCTAGTTCCTAAAATTTCTTGATTTATAGGTTTAACTCTTTCTCCTTTTATCTTTGTAGATGAATTCTCCAGACTAATTGTGGAAATATCATCAAGTCTCACACGAAACAACTGTGTTTTGTTAGCAAGATATTTCAACTTTTCCCGAGCAAAGATTGCGGTAATTAAAGAGGAAAGTCAGACGCCTGGGTTAGATTTGCTTGATGCAATGATCGAACGTAACAACATAAACATGTTCGATCTTACCAACTTGCAACAAGCCTTGGATAAACTACAGCTTAACGAAATAAATGAGACACTAGTGATACCATACCAAACAAAGATTGACCCACGAACTCGTGAACGACATAAAATTCTACCGCAATCACCATGAAGCACCAGATGCATGCCGGTAGGGGACACCAGCTACAGATTGTGCTTAGCTTGACTTATCCTGAATGTATGTTAATGTATGGCCACACAAAAGGATGCTCAAAATGAGTCGGGAAAGACTGATATCTGTCAGATATCACTCTGGACAAGATATAACTGATTCTTTTTACTAGCCAACTATTATTTACTTTCACCTTGACCACTATCACGAGTGCCTTCCATGGGACATTATGTATTAATAATGTAGCAATTTGATGGCCTTCTTGCTAGGAACAAAGCAAATTCAATAGATATACTATATTGTAGACAACATGTATTAAAACTTACGCCATACCAGTTTAGAGGACATTGCCATATTGTACCATAAGAATAGTTTGAAAGTAGTGCTTTTATAATAAAAAATGTACTAGTGTGTCTGCACTGTGGGAAAACAATAAGTACGGTCTTAATGTGAAAGGCTGTGCTTGACTGAAGCAAAAGTCATTCATAGATATTGGATTTAATTTTCCTGTCATTTATTTTATTTTTGTTTACACCGTTCATATAATATTTACAACAACAAAAAAATTATGAAATCAAGAATATGATGTGAAGAAAAATAGGGCAAGAAACCCGACCTCTCGTGCTTTACGAAGCGCTCTACTCCCCACTTCTTCAAATTGTAAAAAAATAAGTGAAATTACTACTAAAGTAAACGGTGATTACAATGAAATACAAATACAACAGCATCCAAACCTGCACACCCTCAGAAAAAGTCAAACCAGAAACTTCCGTAAGATACCTCATCCTGCACCTACAATATCTTTACACAATACAGTTGCAACCTACTTCCAAGCAATAAAACATAAACAGCAGGGCTTAATACAGTTGATTCACAAACGTTTAATTATTGGGACAAATCTCAAAGATTTTAAACTAGGTTTCATGTAAATTAATGCCCTAGGTAAGGAGTTCTAAAATTCAATTGAACGATGCCAATTTATTCAAGAGGAATGAGTACGAAATGCTGTATGTATCTGGAGCTGAGGATCACTTTCACTTTAGTTATAAATAAAGGAAGTGGTTGTAAACAGGTAAAGTGGTTCTGAAAAAAGCTTGAGAAAGAGCGTTGTAACATAAAGTTGGTCTAAGGATAAGTGAATTAATTACGCGATTTCTAGATTTACTATGTCAGTAAGTTTAACAGAGTGTGTTTTAAAAAGTAAACCAGAGTAATCACCCTGAGCAGAATGACAAATACGTCAGACTGTAGCACTTCACATATAGTTCTGAGTGCACAACATACATATGCATAAAAGCTACGAGGCAGCCGCATGACGTCAGCACGACTGTCCAATGGCATGCAGTATTCAGCGAGTGACCAGAAAGCCTACAGCACACATGGGTCTGACAACGCTCACTAGATCGTAGCCAGCCGGATGGAACAGACGCAGGATGTTAGTTCTCAGACTTCATCAGTTGCAGCCTCCAGTCCTAAACTACGCGATTACTCAGAATTATTGGCCCAAGTCTCGGAGATACTTACAACTTTACAAGTTTCACCGACACTGTCGGTCTTGTCACACCCGGGCAGCATTAGCCGCTCGACCATTTAATATAATCGAGACTGCAGTGTTGTATGTAGCTGTAATACCGTTCCACAACAAGTCAAGCCACGAGGTCCTGCGACGCCATTTTGTTGCAGTGGTATGAATGGACTCTTACTGAAGTAGAGGTGAGACCATTATTATTACACATCTCTTAAAGACAACTCTTCTGTCAAAGAGTAAGATCATTTAAGTACCGTACTGTACTAGGCTACTTTTCTGATGACAGACCATAAAGTGTTGCAGTTTGTAAGTGAAATGTAGACAAGGTAAAAAGAAATAAAAAGTAGAACACTCTTGGGTATTGTGTGTTGCAGTCTGTGTATACTAATGGTTCCTTTTGCATTTTAAGATGGTAAATAATGAATATGTTATTGTCATATCAGTAATAATCAAGAGTAACTCTCTGAAATTTCATTGATTGTAAGCAAATTTGTGACCCTTTTAATAAATGTTGAAAGTATAATGATCGTAGTACTTAGACTTTTGTTTTCCTACATTTAAGGAGAGTTCGTTCGCAGAAAGAAAATTACCGTCTGAGTTCATTACAAAACTGTGTTTTCCAGGCGACCATGCAGTGTTATCATCTTAAAAGAAAAGTTCGTGCCATCAGCACATAAAAATAATAATGAAGACTGTTGCGAGATAATAAATAATACATAATAATAATAATAATAATGATAATATGAAGACGGACAAGAATTGAAGCCAAGTCATAGTCACTATGTTTTCAATTGAAGGTATTGTTGTCTGCAAGACAAGGAACTATTGAACCATTTGAGTGAGAGCCTTTCATACCGTATTGGGAAAGGTTGGTTAATAAAATACTATGTTCAAACTAAAATTTTTTGTACTTCTAAAACATTTCAACTGATGTCTGTTTCGTTTCGCCAGCTTTATGTAATTTATCAGTGGTATTTTCAAGAACAATTTTGGTAGAGTAGCCTGAATGTAAACCTTATTGACTGCATCTGTCGCAGCTAGCTGATTTCCGGGGCTTTAGCCAATCACAGTCGATCTTTATAAATTAATTAGAGGTGGTAACTGTTAAGAAATGTAAAGATGAACGGTTAATTTCAATTATGTTCTTTGCATGGATAACATTATGAATTTCCTATGTAAACGATACCCCAAGTTGATACAAAAAATCACTGAATGCATTAGCAATGTTTAAAGGACCTTCAAAAGGAACTTGCATTGTTAATGAGGTTATCAGCGTAAGTAGTAGCGTTTCTTCCCTTGGACAAAATGCTATTTATACATTGCCTGTTGCCTTTTGTGTTGTTCTTTGAATTGTCAAATACATTTTTTCTAATTTGTTTTCTATGCAATACAAAGGATATGACTTATTTTGTTTCAATACCTGTTGTAATTTGTTTTGGCCGTTTGTGTGGTTTGCCTCAGACAATACCAGCTTCTGTAAAGGTTTTTATTAACACTTGATGGATTGGAACAGACCTTTAATGAAGCATAGTTGTTTGTTCTTCTAATTAAGTTAATCAAAAAGGAAACAATTGTTGTAAATGTTATGAAAAGTCAGGGCCTTCTTTAGAAGCCCATATACTTATCCATCAGCAAAACTTTTCACCAGTAGCTAAAATAGCGGGAACGAGGAGAGGAGAAATGACCATGTTTGTGGGCTGTAGACAAATCACGTGATAATATTTGAGTAAACCAGTTGACAATACATAAAAAAATATTCGCTCTGCGGAACGGAACTTCAGTAAGCTTTTCAGACATGAAAAGTTTTTCATACCAGTGTGATATTTTGTCAAGGTGAGACGACAAAATTTTACACCCTCAGCAAAATGGAGGAAAGGTGGGAAAGAGAGAGGAAAATGAGAGAAAGAAGGAATAGGTAACAACGCGTAGAGTTGCAGCCGGGCATGGTTTGATGTGGAATGTTAAGCATCCTTTCTACCCTACTGACGTCTAAAGTTGTACCGACACCCCATTTGAGTTCGGGTCAAATAATTCAATACTTAGAAAAGGCCTACATGAATCAACTGAATCGGGGGGGACGAGACGCAACTAAAGTCACGGAGTGCAACGATTCCGCTGGCTTCCCGTGCTTGCAGGTAGACGCTGAATCGCAGGGACAACGTTGTATGCAAGAGGGCAATTTAATTTTTGTGATCAATAAAGTTTGGGATCGGGTGGCGCCATCTGCAAGGGAAAAGAGCTATGTCCATTGCCCCGTCGGGGGAATTTTTCCATTCTTTTATGTGGGGTTTCCATTCTTTTATGGGAGGCGTTAGCGTATGCGATGTATGTTGTCCCCAGCGGACTGCATGTTTACCTGTTTTTGCTCTCAAGATGGTCGATCCTTATATGAAACCCTAAAAAAATTTTGCGCCCAAATGAGTTCCAGTGTTTCTGTTTATTTAAGAGTTCCGTTCATTTACTGTAGCGAAACGGAACACAGCACCCTCCACAGAGAAGCCTATCGATAGTTTACACAGTTTTCTATAAAGATCGGAAATATAATCGGGTAGTTGCTCTCTTTTATTTATCACACAGTACGGTGAGCAGCTCGCTGGTACGGGTTTGACCACCGTCATCACGGAAGGTAGACGGATTCTAGGTAGACGTTATGTTATCACCGATTTGGGACAGGCATCCTGAGGGCCTTTGATCCACGCCTGACTATTATCTTCGTGGCGGTTTATGGAGGCTCATCGGAGCTAGCGATGTCGGCTATGGCGGTTATTCGCCAATTATAGGCTACGGGCGTGAGCTTTCCCCGTGTCATAGACTGTATGCATACAATAGAGCTCAATAAAACTTTCCTCGAAATGGTGATGCTATCAACGAATAGGAAAATGATCGGAGTACGATTCTGAGCCCTGGTTCTGGAATCCTCCAAACTAACAAATAGTAAAAGTCACACAATTTTCACACATAAAATGCACATTCGTAACTTACGGCTAAGATCGTAGGCCTGTCATCGCTCACATACTGAATACGATGCACCTAGGTAAAGGTACTCTATGGCGCAGTAGCCGGTCACAGGCAATAGAAAACTAGTCTAATAGAGTGTGTCCTACGCTAATAGTAATACGTTCACGAGCTAGGCCTAGTTATGCATACATCCACACAGAAACTCTTGCGTTAAAAAGTTAAAAAATGCAAATTCCTGCACATCTAGAATGGAGAATATAAGAATGATAGCTTTCACTGATAATCTTAGATAGTTTATCGATTATCGAATAACTCGGGTTTTCGAACGAAAAGCAGGGTTTTTCTAGAATCTCTGTTTTTTTTTTATCAAAAATCCTTGTTTTTCAAAAAAAAAACAGCGTTTCTCAAAAAACTCTGTTTATAGATCGGTAAACCCTGTCTATTGAAAGACTGTGCCTTGGGGACAAAAATAGAACTCTTTGGGATGAACCATATTTTTTTTTCTCGGAAAACCGAGTCTATTGCCAAAAACACTTTTTAGAATTACTGTACATTAGGTTTGTCATAGCCGCGCCCTTGCAACTTGCCTTGACAATTTTCCGTCATCAACTAGCCTAATTGTTGGGAAATTCCATGGTAAAATGGACGCAATAGGTAGGCTGGTCACCCCACACTTCGTCATCTTCTTTCCTTCATAAGGGGTTTATGTAGGCCTCCCAAAATCTATGCTTGCCGGACAGTTGTAGGGCGAAGGAGTACAACTATTAACACTGAAACTATAAAGAAGAATACATTAAAGGATATTTCAATATAATCGTTGAGTTTGTCGTAGATAAAACGCTATCTATATCCTGTGAAAATTCTCACATTTTTAACTGCTATTTTAAGACAACAGCTGAATATTATGGTATAAGGGGACATGCCACGATAAAATAGGGAGCAATCAAACCTTTTTCATTATGTGTTACACAAATGTAATGTGATTATTAAATTGCAATCGTCATAAAATATGTCACGACATTTTTAAGGCGACGGAGGAGAGCAACATATCGTCAGCCTACTATTTTAATATTTTCACAGTATGCCATATGGGAGTTTAGGGACTTGGGAGGGGGTTGCTTGGACCACCGCCTTCCATTCGGGTAGAATATTTGTCATTCTGGTCAAACGTGCTTTAATTTCCAAAAAGTGTGCCCCCCCCGCATGATGTGGGTCTAGTTCGTTTCAAATCTTGCTCGTGTTCCATTTTGTCATCATGTGACCCTTTTGATTTGAAGGGTCATCCCGGTTTCTTTACTTTGAGGGTACAAAACACGTTAACATGACAACGTGACACGAGTTATACAACGAAACATGCAAAATATATTCTAAAATACAACAAACATTTATACACTCATAACGTCAAAATATAACGTAACAGATAGTTCAGTTCATTTTTTTTTTTTTTTTTTTGCAAGTCTATACTGGCCATTCATGCAAAAGTTCCAAGAATACTTCCGCGAAGCGAGTCCTTAAAATTCGAGTTCATTTATGGTTGGCGAACTGATGACAAGGTTATCCGTCTCTTGAATCGTAACTCCTTTGTTTACAGTCTGCTTGTCGTGCCGAGTAGGCTGTAAAGAATTTAGACCAATCTTTAAATAGTTTGCCTCAAAATACAAAATCCAGCCTTCATAACATTTTTCTCTGAGTTCCAACCTGACATCAGCACAGTCAAACATTATCCAACACAAAAATGGTTGTCTCTCTACTTTTCGGCGATACTCTCTAACTAGTGATTACACAATTTAAAGATTCGAGCCCATCTAAGTTTCTCATATATGGTAAATTACAACTTTACATGCTTTTCTATCATAATTTCTGTACACTTTCCTATAAAATGACCTTATAATTTGTATTGCACCAAAAGTACCATTTCGTCTTAATACATAAACATTCTAAATTTTGCTATGGCGTTTTTCTCTTTCTCCCACTTCTTCTTTTCTTTTACATCAACACAAGCAACAACAAAACATTCAAATACAAACTTAAACTGAAAAGAATCTGAAGAAAACTTTTACGGAATACTCACATGATGAATTTATACAACGTGACAGCACCCGAGCCTTTCCATCTCCATGTGAACCCTGGACATATACATCCGCAAGCTTTCATAGTTATAATCGAGCTTCCACAATTACTTTACAGAATAGTACTGGCTTCAGCACAATAACCAGTTAACCAAGTCTATTGGGACACCAGGCTTGAATATAAGTTCTCTACAATACTTTTAACCAGTAAACCAAATAGATGGCACACCAGGCCTGAATACAAGTCCTCTACAATAATTTCTCAGTAACTGCACCTCAATTACTAGTTTCACTGAATTGATGGCCACACCCAGGGCCTATCAGTAAATACAACTCTACTAACTGCACCTCAGTTTTCTTTGCAGTTAACCTAATGGCCTCCCGGAGTAAAAGTGAATACACATCCCACAAAAGTTGAACGCACATCTTCCCAAGAATTTTTGCATTACAAATACCACAATACAAAGCACAGCTTACTAGAATGCTTCATGGCCTCAGCCCCTACATGAATAGACCCAACCTGCCATTGTCCTAAAGGTGCTCTTACTCACAACAATAATAAAGGGCAATCTGGGTGCAATTTTACTGTCACACATCATACTACATTAACTTAGTGAACAGAGATGTTTATTCTGTGACGTATACTATGCCAAAAACAATTCATCGTATTTGCTTTTGTGCGTGTGTGACCAGAAATAGCAATGAAATTGTGATGTCGTGGACGAATGATCGCTACTATCGCTTATAGGCCTACAAGCACATTTTACAGGGGACGTGTGCCAGGAGTCACTAGAAGTACCTCCAGGATTTGTCCGACGGAGGGGCCAATCTCTCGGACAAGGGTCTAGGACCTTGAAGCTCCGAAAAAGGCGACGTTAATCTGGAAACACTGCGCGAGTCGAAAATTATGGACATTTATTAAAGAAGATTATAAAAATTTTGGTCTTTAACAAAAAAAAAAAAAAAAAAAAAAACATATTAAATGGTCGGAATTTATTGAAGACAGTTTTGAAATTTTGGGAGGTTGTCGAAGCAAAGTATCAAAGTTAGGGTATTTATTGCAAAAGAATTTGAAATTTGCTGCATCTATTGAAGAGAATTAAAAAAAATTAAAATTAATTTTTTTGAGCAATTTATCCTCTCTGAGAGCACAATCAGGTAACCGTTAGGGTCATTATTTTCTGTCGGCGATCACAGGCTTTATCGTACCCATTAATCCCTCCTCGAAGAAACTGGAAAATTTCACCCGAAAGGGGGCAGTCTTCCTTATACGGGTGGCTTCCTATATCCTACCTGGATCCACCTCTGGACACCAGTCCAATTCACGTTTTGCATTGCACTACCAAAAATCCGGGAACAGTGAACACAAATCAACGGAAATGCCAACTAACATTACTAACCTCAGCTTTGGATTTGATAAGTTGGTGGTTATCATTTAATACCATGCAGGCACATTGTGCGAAGATAAGAAGGTGGGTCATATGATATATGTGCGACCCTGGGTCACCCATATATAAGGGAGGGGCCATGTTCCTTGACACGAGGCAGAACCATGAAGCGACGACAAACGCAACGGGGATACGGAAGGACGGCGGACATACAATTTACGGTCCCGTTCGCGCGCCGAAAATAGGCATTTATTGCAGAAATTTTCAAACGCTGTGGTCTTTTAGGAAGGAGCTTTTAATACAATATATGTGTTATATCATATATGTGTTCCCCTCCTTTTATGATACTTGAAGCAAACAAAGCGTAACTAGCAAAAAATCACTTGGCGCCCACTTATTATAAGGCTTGTCTGCAAACGTATAGTTGCCCTACGAACTAGTTCCAGGTTCTGTATATAAAAAGTATAGAACAAGAGAGCAATTGTCCATTTGCCGCACAAAAATTAGTTTGTGGTTTGCTTCTAATAAATTAAGAACTACGAAGAGCTAATGTTATTGGGAAACATTCAGTGACGTAAATGAGTATTCAACATAAGCTACTGTAGAAAACTTTTGTCCACAGCGCCATCGTTTTCTACATTAATTTGCAATTTGTGAAAGGGTTTGACAGAATTTAAGTACCTGAGTCCTCAGTGTTAGCATTTTAAGCCGAGTAGATCAATAAAAGTAAATTTTTCATCTCTCATGGTAGTTTTTGTATTTTCCATAAATGAATGGAAATGTTTTGTTTCCTGCTTTTTCACGCAACTGTTGTTGTTGATACTGTACAGCTTCAAGATGGAGAATACAACGGTAGGTGTAAAACAAATGTTTCCGAAAACACTTTACATTTCTTTTGCACTGATTTATGTTGATCTGTGTAAATGATATCAACTTTGGGAAAGCATACATTTGTCATGTGCTCATTCGAAGGACTGAAGTTTATCTTTGAATTCCTCGAGTTACTCGGTTGTCGTGGTTTTACGAGGTAGCATTTTTTCGTAATTTACTACGGGTTAAAGTTGACACACCCAGGTCGTAACTACACTAGTATCTCTAGGCGGGTGTGAGATCCAGTTTTGCCGAACTGACAAGGACGATTGTGCAGACTAATTGTGTAAAAACACAGTGGATAATGTTTAAATGTAATGAACCTCTATGTGAATACATCAGAGCGTGTCTGTGTAATAAACATAAGGTACACGGATTGTATACAGACTGTACGCTGACATCAATGCCGTAGCGGCGGCACCACAGGTTTCAAAGCGGGGAAAAAGAAAGACAGGCAGAAGAAAATTAACAAGAAACCCAACGACACCGATGAAAAGAGCTCCAACGTAGGCGTCAAGAGGATGGAGTCCATGGCAGCTCCCATGTGGGGGACGGGGGAGGAGGAAGCCCCCGGAAGGCCTGAGTTATTTTCCAAAATTATGGAAACAGTAATGAAGCAAGTTAGCTATATACAAAAGGCGCTTGATGTTCATTACATGGGCCACCAAATCTCGATTTGGAAATGTATACTAGTCTCACTCGCAGTAACAGCTGTTCTATAGTTGATGATAAAGAAAAATTGTTGATGGGGGGGGGGGGGGGCATGGATGCCGGTAAGGATTACAATATCCGTATGAAGAGTTGCATCAGCCAAGCTGTTCTACGTTAAATAAGTGTAATTATGCTTAAATAAAAACAGTGATGCGAGTGCGCCAAGCAGTTTTAAGGCATTTTCAGTAACTCAGAATCTAGTACATTGATTTTAAGGCTATTTCTAATGCAAACGTTTAGCCTAACGTTGCATATTTAGGATAAGTATCAGAATGCAAGAGGAAAGAGGAAAATGGGTGGGGCGGGGCTGTAACCTCAACTAGTGCCACCTATGATTCTATGTTCAAGTTCAAGTTCAAGTTTATTTCTACTTTCCATACAAAAAAAATTGTCACATTGACAATAGTATATATATATATATATATATATATATATATATATATATATATATATATATATATATATATATATTTAAATATAACAGGACATGTACACAATAACAAAAGATTTGCATAATACAACATGGAAGTAGCGGAACCAGAAATAAGTTAAAACTTTTCAGGTCTGGTTCCTTAAAACAAAAGCGTAACAATAAAGAAAAAGAGCTAAGAGGTGTTAAGAAGACTACAGAATATGAGAGAAGAGGTGGAAAGGGAGAAAAAAAGGGAAAGAAAAAGCTGTGAAGTTACCTAGGCCTATTTACTATTCAGAAGAAAATGCTTTAACCTGCGCCTGAATACGTTTAGTGAAGGAGAACTTTCAATGTCATGGCAAAGAGAATTGCAAAAAGGGACACCTGTGCTTAGTACTTGAAAAGAGTTAAGACTTGTTCTAGAGTATGGATGGTGTAGAAATTCTTTGGAACGAGTGTTGTAGGTATGATAGTTTGAATTGTATGTATAGAAGTCGTCAAAATCTGAGGGAAGAAGTGAATGATGAAATTTGTAAAGGAAAATTCCCAGCTGATACTTATACAGTTCGTTCAGTGATAGTATTTTCGATTGAGTGAATAAGGGAATGGTGGGTGACCTATAATTTGCATGGCTAATGTTGCGGATAACACGTTTTTGGAGCTTGAATAAAATTTTAAGTAGATATGTATGAGTATTACCCCAAACAAGAAGACTATAATTTAAATGTGGAAGGACAAGAGCATTATAGAGAGTAAGAAGTGCATTACTAGGCAGATAATCTTTTAGTCTATTGATAACACATTTGATTTAGAAACCTTTTTACTAACCACAGAGATATGTTCCTTCCAATTTAAATTTTCATCTATAGTGATGCCTAAGAATTTTGTATGAGGTGAAGCAGTAACAAGATGACCATCTAGCAATGCACTAATTTTACTTGAGTTATTGATCCTATTATCGAAAATCATAAGTTTCGTTTTCATAATATTGGGAGATAATTTATTAGATCTGAGCCAATTGGAAATATGCGAAAATTCACAGGTAGCTTCCGCAAGAGCATTACTTAGATTCTTATTTTGGAAAAAAACCGTAGTGTCGTCAGCAAATAAAATGAAGTTTGACTTGACAGAAGACTTATAAATATCATTTACATAAAGAATAAATAACAGTGGTCCAAGTATGGAACCTTGTGGTACACCAATATTACAATAAGTGTGATTTGACGAGGAATTATTAATTTTTACATAATTGCAACGATCGTGAAGATAACTTCTAAACCAGTTATAGGCAATACCTCGAACACCGTAACAAAAAAATTTACTCAAAAGAATTTGATGGTCAATGGTGTCAAAGGCTTTAGAGAGATCAATAAAAATACCAACTGTAGTAAGTCTATTATCCAAACCTTTTGCGATTTTATCAATGAGACTTAGAGCTGCCATATATGTAGAATGATCGTTGCGAAATCCATAGAGGTGTTCATAAAGAATTTTATGTTTTACAATGAAATTATAAAGTCTGTCATATGCAAGACGTTCAAAATCTGTTGAAATGGAAGGCAATATGGAGATTGGTCTGTAATTAGACACAAATTTGTGGTCACCCGACTTAAAAATTGGGACTATCTTAGCTATTTTTAGCTCCGATGGAAATACTCCATTTGAGAAAGAAGTTGATAATATGAGTTACAGGATATAGTATAATATCCACAACACAACATGCTTAAGAATGTCAAGAAAAAGAATGAATGCAGCGAAATTTTGTTTGCGTGTCTCCGAAACATGAACATAACTTTCTGTTTCTGGCTGTTTCTGACTGTATGTACCGTTGTGTTAAAGAAATCCTAAGCCTTCTGCAAAGCCTAGAGTTTCTGTGGATCTTTGCATGGATTACAAACAACGTAGTCTACCCACAAAAGACAAGACGATAAGACCATACATAAAGGAAAGCTCAGAACGCTGCCATGCCTGGAAATATTAGCTGCCATGTTTGATGGTTTAGTCATGCACATCTGGCATACGGACAAGATGTCTTGAACGGTAAGCACTTCATGACATGGACTTTTCTAGGTTTTTTAAGACGACCGGGAGATGGGAATAGGAAGAATGTGAAGATAGCTATCAAAAAAGGCTAAGATAGCCAAATAGTTCATTGTCATACCCATGGGCGTCCGCAGAAAAAAATCCAGGGGGGGCAAAAATTTCTAGGGGTGGGCAAAACCTCCGCGTGACCATGAGTTGGCGCGAAGCGCAAGAAAATTTTGGCCCGAAATGCCTTCCAGATCGCTGGAAATGGCATTTCTTAAGCCTATTTACCGAATAGAAACAGGAAAACACGTTTTGTTTGGTTTTTTCTTTAATTTGTACTCGTTTTTTTCAAATTTTTGATTTTCCAGGGGGGGGGGGGAAGTGCCCCCCCTGACCATGCCTGCGGACGCCCATGGTCATACCACATTTGGCACAACCTTAATACTTAATGTACCATGTTTAGTCCTAACTTACAGGGAGTATTTGAAGAGTTTACTTGGAAGAGGGTCAAATTTAGCTGTATGGATCTAAACCATGGCAGAAAACCAAACTATCTCTATTGCGAGCGGAGCGCGTAGAAGAGATAGATTGGTTGTTTTATGTTTAACAGATTTATTATAAACAAATTTATTTCATATTCGGGAATTATCAAGCATTTTGGATAAATTCAGACTTATAAAATGTACTTATAGGTGACTAGGGTATTGAACCAGTAAGCCCAAAGGCTTAGTGATTCCTTGCTGAAAGGGGGTGATTTGTTGCACTGAGTTGATCCCTCAAATTTTTACTTCCTAACTATATCATTGTTACGATGTTTTACACACCTTGACCTCATATGACCTCATATGACCTCATATGGCCTTTGAACCCACCAAAAAGTGAATAAGAAAAAGTGAAAAAAAATGTCCTGGGAGAGATGCGTACCCGGACGGTCTGCGTGAGAAACCGAGCTCTGATCCACTACGCCATCAAAGAACTCGTTAAGCGTATAGTAAATCTAATCATGCTATAGTCACAGCATCATTTCATGTGTTCATAATAAGGTAGTTTAAATTTTTATCACTGTAACAGTTACGCTTGTGAAATAATAAATGTTGTTTGCTATAATTATATCTTTGGAATGGTAGAAAAATTCAACTCTAACGTTTCGATGGTCACGAAACGCCGGACACAATATGGAGGTAACACCACTGTCTATTTAGTTTACGAGGTTTTCGTACTTGCACCTCTGATGACGTCATATGAAATTCGACCTCCAATAAACTCATAAGGTTCCCTCTTTCTTATACCACGTATGAAAAGAGTCCATCATTCCTGTCTTGAAGTATCGTGCCTCTTCAAGGTTTTCGCTTTTTGACCTATGATGACTTCAAATGACCTTTGACCTCCACTGAAAACAATGGGGTTCTTCCTTTTAATATGATTAAGTTGTATATCAAGTGTGGAGATTGTCCATCTTGCTATCTTGAGATATCGTGTTGTACAAGCGGTTTAAGAATTGCGTGTCTTCACCTCCAATGACCTCGGATAACCTTGACCTTTACCAAAATCAATGCGGTTTATCTTTTGACCATAACGCATCCACATGCGAAGTATGAAAAGCACCCATGCTTCCTTCCTAGAGATGGTGTTGAAAACGTTTTCGGTTTTTGACCTCTGGTAACCTCACTTGAACGTTTACCTCTACCAAAAACAAAGGAAAGGTTTTCTTAATATAATAATTCTTTATCTCAAGTACGAAAAGTAACGACCATTGCTCTCTTGAGATATCGTGTTTACAAGTCAAGCGTCACAAACACACATACATACACACACAATCGCCCTCGTGGTTGCAGATTCCTTTTGCCTTCAAAAAAGGAATCAAACACTGCTTTTTCTATATGCGTAATCAAACATTTTCAGGTACAGGGACTTAAAGTGACACTGCGTGGGCAGTATCTATGGCTACACAGATTAAGGAACGTCAGACTTACAAGACCTATGACCAGGCGGAAGACTCGGTGCGAAAATTTTCTCATGATACTCGGAAGATAATTATCAAAACTGTCAACCTATTTTTAATCGTAAAAGTTTGGTTGCTCATCAAATTACCACAACGTAACAGCTTCTTCCCCTCTCATCTCATTTTTTTTTTCTCAAAAGTCGATGTGTCGACTGATCGTTGATTTGGCGAATAACCTGACCGGGGTTGGGGGATGTCAGACACTTCCATACCCCAATAGCTGTGTCCCTGAAGGCACCTAAATTTTACGTTATCGATGGTCTGAAAAATTGGACGAGAAGTCTTCATACTCAGTGAAAAAGTCACCTTATATCAATTTTGTAAAAATGCACGCGAGGCAAACAACAATTTTAATCTACGAGTATTGAAGAAAGTAGTTCGTTGTTTCCTCAGCAATTCTGAAACACGATGAATAAGTCATACAAAAATGTTCCTCTAAATTCTTGACGTGATTATTTCTCTGTCATATTCATAAATGATAATTCTTACCAGACCACCTCAAATTTGTTTGGAATTATTCGGTGCCACTTACTAACTGTCCTTGGGTCGATCGTCGGCCTTGAAGACCATTGTCTCAAGGGCCTATAGTCATCAGGTCTCTTAAACTGAAATTAATTCTTTTGAAGGAAATAACAGATTAGTTTATTTCACATGCCGAGACTGTAACAACAAAGCGTCTGATATTAGAAGCATTCTTTATACATTTTGAAACTGGCACTGTTGGGTAATATAAAAACTGTAAACTTGAATTCACATATATGACCACAAGCGTAGGAAGTTTTTCTCAGCTGGTTAAGGGGGTGCTGAATATTTAAGACTGACGTCATTGGGAGGGGTCAAAAAGTTTGGAATATTTGAGAATCCTTAGATGCAATGTGATGCTACATTTGCACATTTTTTTTTTTTTTGTTCGAAAGTTGATATTTTATTGAAACATTTGATCCTTTCTATACTGTGGACAACGGTAGGTTATAGCCCTTGAAAGTTGGGGGCGAAACATACTTTATCCTCACAATTCCTTGATTCAGCCAGCTATTCCCCAAGCCCCAAATGATGCCCTAGACGCCACTACTTAGGCCTACGTACTATAAATCGATTACCGATGTAGGGACGTCTATCGAACTCGTACCTAAGATATAGGTCTGGAAAGATAGAACGCACAATGTCACCTACGAGCGAAGTTTTAATCATCCTGACAAGTACACTCGGTGTGTTTATGTTCCATAAAAAGTGTATACTTGCAAATTTCTGTACGGACCATTCACATTTTGTGAGCTGCAAAACTCTGAAGCACGACGTCCCTAGAAAGCAAATATTTAAGACATTTGTGGGTCCTCACGATTATTTACATTTACACACTTTACAAAGACCATACAGATCTTCGTTCAGGAAGTTAACAAGGCTATAACACAAGGGTGTGGTATGAATTGCGATAGGGAATGCATCACTGAGCTACCAAAGTCTATAGCTCGATGGGATAAGTTCCCGTACTTTGCAGTGCTGTACAGCAGGTCGTGGTATATCTGCTTACCTTAGCTCAAAACATACTTAAACATTCAAAGACCATCGTGCCCAAAGCGTGAATGACCTCCTTAGACAGGAGATTTCAGACTTCAGTAATAAGTGGACGGTAAAGATAGCCCATTTTCTGAAACAATGGGCATTAAATAAAATGTGAACTAACGATTTCTAACCCGATAAGGTATTGTTTTGGCAGTATGATTGTTTTTCTGCATTTTCCCCATCCAGAAAAGTAACTTGTTATTCTCTCTTCAACTTTAGCCCGGAATATATAGCGAACAACATGAAAAAATGATCTTTTATTACTAAGTCAAAGGCTCAAATAGAAAAAGTCAAATACAAGAATCGAAAAACCAACTTCTTAAACAAGTTTTGCTAAATTTGTACAAAGGAAAGAACAGGAGTTCCTTCTGTATGTTCATGTCTGAAGTGCTTTACGTCATGGTACATTCATTGTTGTGGTTGCGCCTTTCAAGTTAATGTAAGATAATGTGGATTTACTGGTCGAACAAATTGGAGTGGCCAGTGTTACGTATTTGAGATCGGTAGTATAGGGTGTAGGATGTTTTTTTAGCAGATCGTGGATTATTCTCATAAGTAGTGATACTGGGGTAGTAGAGTATTATATTTGGTCAAAAGATACTTAATTTGGTACATAAATACTTTCAAATGTTAATTACTTGCAGGGACGTCGCTAGAGGGGTTATTTGTGGTGTTGTGACACCCCCAAGACGCCACCGCATTCGGCAAAATAACCCTTGGCACTTATCGGCAAAATGATGGAAAGAGGGAAGTGCAAACGAATGATAGTTAGGAGGGGTAATCTACACACTAGAGTACTCTAGAGCGGTTCTGCTGATCAAAAAAGATAGCGTAATAAAAGTCGGCTGCTACCAAGAACAATATGGTTGTGGAGATAGAAATACCGGTGAGGCGAATCAGAGGAAAAGAACATGGGGAGTGTTGAGAGAATCCATAAAGCAGGTCAGAGTAGACAATGCGAGATGGTGCAGATCGGAACTACATGGAGATGTGAAATGCGTTTGTAGACATACGTGTTAATTACTAATATTTTCAAAGCCCGTAAGCAACATTTTTTGAAACTTAAAACATGTGCTGATCGTGGCAGAAAGCTACATCAGAGGGTTTTCAGTATAATTGTATACTAAAGGGGTTCATCACTCATGTGGTTTTCGTGGTGTGCGCCTTGTGTGTGTCAGTTCGTGTAATTTTCTGTACCACTTCCGGCACAAATGAAGAAAACAATTAGGAAAAGAAGAGGAAAAGAAGTGAACGAAAAAGGTGACAATTTCTCTGTTAAATCAGGAACCCAAACATTTTCTCGAGATGTCGAGCACGGTTAACGGCGCCGGGCTTGTCTCATTGTCACCTCCAGGTTCCTGTGTCAATAGTTCCATTCCCAATGGTATCCTATGATAGCAGTAAGTCGTGTCAACACTCCAAGTCAGACATGTAGGCAGGGGATACGCAGGGTTGATGCAAGATGGTCCTAAATTTCATTCCATATCGGCAAAAGGCATTAGTTACGTGTGTGTGTCATGCGGTAAGGTCAGAAGGGTCATTTCTGCGATAAAACCCCAGATTTTCGGTAGTGCTTTTCCCACTCTTCCTCAGTTTTGTTACTAATGGCTAAATATTAGAACAAACTCTCCATCTTTTCAAAGTAACTTAAGTAGAATATTACGTTTAACATAAATGCCGGGTAATCCCATCTCATTTCGCTGAACTAAGGTAATGTTTCTCTTGAGGTCTGTTCTTTCGGTACGGCTAGTGACTTGAAGAGGGAAGGAAGTACAATGTAAGGCTTGTGGGGGCCCGATAGGGCCCAACTGCC
>JAIZAY010001003.1:0-23871 GCA_029531755.1 Holothuria leucospilota | reverse complement strand
CTTCGGACATTGCTTATTTAAGAGGCCATTTAACCCTAACCGAACCTCAGGCATAATCAAACCAAGGTGGGACCGCTGACCAAACCCCGTTTTAACAATAGGGTGACGTCGCCTGTGTCGTTCAGTAATGCATCCAGTCCGTAGATTGCCATCACTAATATGAATACGCAATAAGCTGGTAGGGTTACGGGTTACAAAACCTACGCCTTTAGGAAACCCTAGGTTTGTACGAAACACTCTAAATCAAAACCGTATTTTATGATTTCTTTGATTTCATTTTAACGATAAACTAATATTTGTATTCACTGAATACTTTAAAACAGGTTGCTCGATACTATTGCTTAGTTGTGAATCTAAATAGTACTTAGAGGGGGGGGGGGGGGGAGGGGGAGTAAGTACGTTGTTTGTAGTAGCAATCTACAAAACGGTAAAGAGGCGATGAAGCTTCGAATTAGACTTAGGACAGTCACTCGGAAGGGATAAAAGCATAATTTTTCCTTCAAATTATATTAACAATCATTTTGTTTTCACTTAATTTGCATAAATTATAGTTTATAAAAATAACAATATTATACAAGAATTGCAGGACATAACAAGACAAGAGAAATGTCACCATATTGGACCTAACGACTTTTTCAAGTCCAAAACACGACACATATACTTCGCTATTCGCTCGTAAAAACTGACCTTAACACTAAGTGAGTTACAAGATTTTAGAGTGCCCGTGCAGTCACGTGACTGACTTCCCTGTAAAAAGTTGTAACCAGGATAGTATGCAAAAGGATACAGTATGTCGTTCTATCCACATTTTTCGACTTTGGAGAAAATATTTGTATATTAGAAATAGACCTTCACCTCAAACCGGTAGATATTGACTTCAAAATCTGAAACCAAGAAAATATAACAAATTTTAAGGAAATTCTGCACTTAATTTCAGGAAACTGGACAGCAAAACATTGAAGCGCTGCCACGAGCCATTCTGACAATATGGCTGCCGTTCTTTGACGAACGACGAAGCGAGTTCTGTGAGTTTTGGCCTTAGAACGCACCTGTGAGCTGTGTGAATGCACATTTTTCTACAATATAATGATAATAAACTGAATTGCATTGTTTTAAAATCGGAGAAATGACAATTAATGTAGAAACGATCAGTTTCTGATAAATTTTCCTCCCAAACCTTAACTGCGGTGTTTTTTGTGTAGGCAGGACAAGGACTCTAGTGCGGAGTAAAACAAAGTGTACGTAGCATAGAGTCCTGTTCGGACTAATTTGTAACAGGCAGACCGTTAACAAAATGTACCTTTGGCGTAGTGTAAGGTTATAGCTCTTTTAGCTATACCACTGCCAGTATCCAAGAAGGTGAATATAGTTTTGCTAGCATTCATTTATGGGATGAAATGAGCATTATGCTTTGGAGTGGAATGGTTATAGCTACAGGGGTGCTAGGCTTAACAGTGTAATACTACAGTAGTTTACAGTAACTGGTTTTCTTACTCAGATGTTATGGTTTATGTCGCTATGGTAACAAATCATGGACAAAGCATAGTGCACAGTGCAGTAGTTCAGTGATATTCAATTCACCTTGAAAAAAGTAATTCTCCTAACTGGCAAAGGCCAGTCTCGAATGCGATTCGAGACCGGTCTCGAATGGTTTTCAGCCGATCAGAATGAGGAAATCAATAAAGGTGTTTATGAATGTAGGTTATACTGTTTTACTGAAATAGATAGATAAATACAGTTATTCCTTCCTTAACAAAGGCTCACACGTAAATGACTGAGTGTGTACTCTGAGTAAATGTGCTTCGTTGTATACCCTCTAAAATGACGTCACCAGACGTGCATGATTTGTATGAGACCCATATTCGGAGTGATATCTAAAATCATAAAGCTCTGCCACAGTACTTTAAAAAACAGAAATAGTAAGAAGCAGAGAAAACTAGCACATGTCGTTAGTTCACAAAGCTTAATAAATAATTTATAATCATCACTGGAGAAACCAAAAGTAAGTGGTATTGAAAAGAAGATGGGTCTCTTACACCTTCACAAAAAGTAAATGGGGAGTACTATTTTTCTGAACTTTATAAAAACTAAAACTGTATAACAAGCTTTTTAATTCTCGCCATTACAGACATATAGAAACCAATTCTGGTAAAGAGGAGATTTATCTCTGTTAGATCTTTTATGCCAGCTGTCAAAGAAGGGAAGGACCGTAAATACACGAATTATAGTTTTCATTGAACAGGTTCTTTTGTTTATTTAATTTTAACTGAATCAAGACGAAATAAGAGTTTGTATATATAAAACAATAACATCTTTGTTTAACTCACAAAATGAAAAGAAAACCTGCTTGAATGGTGATCGATAAATCAGGTAAGTATTAAACGTTACTGGAAAAAGTCAAACCTTCAGCTTTTTATAGTTGCAAATGATACACCATAAATCAAACATGTGCCTAAGGAGCAAATATTTGACAGCCATTTTGTCTCCAAAAACTGCGCACTTCAGCTGCAAGTACCTACTCATTTCAAAAAATTTTGCTTACGTCAGGTGGAAGGGATATGTTTCAGTAATTAACGGCTCAGCTGCAAACGTTCTTTCACATAATGTGGGGGCTTTTTATCTCGCCTGAATTCACGTAATCACATAATCACTAGCACGATTTTGCTAGCACCTATTTGTCTCTGAAAAGTGAGCACATGAGGTGTAATTGTAACTCAGGTGCTTGTCAGGTCTACTCGTTCAGTGCACATCAGGTGTTTTTTCAAAGTCCCCTGGACTCACATCAGGTGATACTTTTTCCAAACAAAACATCACAGCATGTGGTATGAGGGCTTCGTAGAATATTTGGAAAACACTTGAAATTAAATATGAGTGTGTAGAACTTTGGTTGTATTTGATTGTATCACTTAATTATGAATTGAAAACATTCCTTTGAATTAAAACTTCCAGATGAATATATAGAAAAATGATATTGTTTAGAGTGTGGAACAAATTTTCCTTCTAATGTAGTTCATAGAGGGATGAATAGTATTTTTGTAACTTCCTTAATCGTACAGAATAGATTTTTATATCCTTATACCTGATTTTGCCCACAATTACGTCACGTGGGACGGGCTGGCTCACGTCTTCCCCACACTCACATGCTCTTGACAGGATGACATTAGGCGTTATCAATTCTGCTCGCTTACTTCTTTAATACTTAATGTATGAGCCAACAAAAGCACTTCACTCTATCATTTTCTTACTTTCTCCTCATTGATAATTTCTTCTTTCAAAAAGTTCATGGCACTTGAAGTGCATGTGCCTGTTCCCCCCAAACAAGGTTGTAAACTTGCAAGATTCCTCATGTACGAATGGTGTAGGCCTACTTGAATTGTTTTAGTCAGGGGTCTAGTCACTTTCATGATTTTAATACCACCCAGCGGCCAACGGAATTGTAGGCTGCTGAGGGTGCCCAGGGTGCTATGGTCGAACAGCTGTTTGCACTATTGAACAAACACTTGTGTAAATTGGGTATGAAGCGCGCTGAAAGATAGCTTTTTGGAGGCATTTTATCATATTTTGCTTCATCACTTTTCATTGCAAAATTCTTTCACTTCTTGATTATCAACCCACTCGTAGGAGGACAAGGAATCATGAACCCTGGAATCAACCAGAACTAGTAAAATGCCTCTGAAACACTGCATACCGAGTTTTCCACTACATGCATATAGGTGTGGTAGTCCACTCTTGTTCAATACTGCAATGTTGGACCTCTCCTTGCTACAATCTTGGACAAAACTCGTTGGAACACCACTGCACCCGCGTACAATGTTGGACATAATAATGTCTATTCGGGATGCACCGCTTTCGTTTGGACACAACATTGTACTGGGGACGGGGGTTTTGTAAATCGTGCACAACATATTGTAGTCGGGGACCGGGATGTCATAAATCTTGCACGACAGCATACTTTACATAGTACAACGGTGGCAGGTGTTCCAACAGTTTTGTCCAAGATTGTAGAAAGTGCTACACTTCGTATGTGCGTGCAGACCTGCTATTTACAGTGAATGCTGCATTGTGTACACTGCGGGTGTAGAAGGCCTACTACCAGAGACCCAGCTAACACAAAAACGTTTTCTAAGCGTTCAAAAAACGTAACCACTTTCGTTTGCAAAACGTTTCTTTCTACGTTTTAGCACGTGTTTTTGTGGACTTTTCATACGTTTTTATGTTGTATAGTGGCCTAGTTTAGAAGGAGCAACCTTCGGATGGGATACACGCCCGTTGAAAGACGACAGACACTAATTTCGTCCCAGTTAAGCAAGGTATAAAACATACAGGAAAACTCAGCAAGAAAACACGAGAAGAAAACAGGAGAAGAAAACAGCCTCTGAGGAGAAACAAACAAGCACTTCATTAGTACCCAGAATACATACAACTTTCTCCCCAATTACACCCCAGAGCTTCCCCTTTGATGTCTTTCCCCACTCCCCCGGCCCATAGCATCACATCAAACCGAGTCACTCAGTGGTCTCCTCTGAACTTCTCATCTGACGCTGGTTGAGCAAAATGAGAGATTTGTTAAAAATGATCACAGCACTGTAATACAATACAAATGAGAGGGCCCCAAAGTAACCAAAACACCAGTGTCACTAAAGATAACACATAACCCTATCCCAGTAATGCCCTGGTATACCTCCCATCTACTCTGCGGAGCAACATTTCACAACTCTAACAACCTGTGACTGTAAAGAGAATTAATCGAACCATCAAATTGTCAGTAGCACCTTACAGCCCATCAATGACACATGGCCATTATACCTAGAGCTAATTGCATAATACAAAGAATCAGTGAACATTCATGTGGGAACACCCACACCCAGGTAACTGGGGACAGATCAGGGAATCACCGAGGTGAACTCAACCAGAGAGCTGTCACACACAGAAACAGGGAGCATAATGATTACATACATAGCAAAGTCAATATTACTACGACAACAATTACAATAACAGCCACAAGTCTTAACTTCAAACCAGGAGTCCGACACATCACTAAACATGGCAGAGAAAGAATAGTAGGACTTCATCTCCAGAATGACCCTCAGTTATCTACCCACCCCAACCCTGAACTCTTATTTACAATGATTACATCACTCACCGGACCACTACCATCACTCACCGGACCACTACTTTGAGGCAATATCAATCACCAGAACATTCCACGTCTGTCCTTGGACCTTGGGGTATTGCGGCCAGGGACGGACCTAGGGGTACAGCATGGCAACACATAATAGAAAGCTTGGATAAATAGTGCTTGAACTACACACCCTCAACCCTGGTTGATCCCCTGGACTCACCTCGGCAAGAATGTGCCCCCATATCCACAACCTTAGTTCAACCTAATATCAGTCAACTCCAACAAACAGCATTTTTACAAGAGCATACATGATAGATTAACTGGGCAAACATACAGTGAGTGAAGAAGCAACAAAACATACATGAGAATAATAATAATAAAAACAACTTAATAAGCAGCCAAACCACTGCAAGCCCCAAATTTGCATTGGCGCCCTCACTCTTCTACACTTCATGACTACTTTCCCAGAACAATGCACAAACCCAAAGAGCGCCCCAATTATCGAATAACTGCAGCTGCCTACCTCGCATACAATCTTACGTAACGGTGGGCCTATGCAATGTCATTTCGATTCAGGCCTAACGATTTTCTAACAGTGAAACAATTCAGTGCAAGTCCTAATTCACAAAATGAGATGCAAAACATTATCACACAATTACTGAGGGTACAATACACATTACACTGCTATGCTACTTTACCAACGACAGTACATCTCTTTTACTCACAATCCCCAATCAGTCTCTGGCCCTTGTATGCAATCTAACGAGACAACGCAACCCAATCACTTACGTTAGAGTGACATATACGAACGACATTATTACCTCCCTCTTAAGTATTTTCTACAAGACATGAACCTCTACCCCGGCAACAGAGCTTGAATCCCGGATTTGTGAGATACAATAACTTCAATTTCCGATATCAATACATGTGACAGATAATTTCTCTTGCCTAGCACGTAATTGCAACACATTATTCACGAATCACAAGGTGCCATCATGAAAACGCTTAAACCAGTACACATACGGCTTTCTAATAACTCGGCCACAACCAGCCCCGCACCATTACACTACGGCCTCGCTACGATAGCTACGATAGACCTCACTTGGTCAGTGGTCTGAGGCACAGTAAATCTGATTATTTAGATAAAATTCACCGACAGTTTGAAGCATACTGTCATTCCCATGTAGATAAGCAATAATTTAATAACTCACCAGCCCTCTCTCTGCCAGAACTGGGGGTTGAAATCTACAAGTCTCGCCTCGCACCCATAACGTGACTTCCTCTTAACAGGTCTTACGGAGGAGTGAGGGAACAATGGAACTGGGCCATGTGCTCTCAGTGAGACGGATCACTGACTCAATAATACCTCGGGGGACCCTCTCCGTCAACTGGTCCTCTCTAATGTTAGAACTACCGTCGCAAGATCCCAGATTCAGAGATTAAATTGAATTTCCAACCCCTGAGTAAGTTGTGACTTGCCTAGTACGCGAGCAAACTAAGGAAATTAAGTCTCAAAACATGCACTACTTTACCAGACTGCGCAATGATTTTTATACCAAGGGGCCTGTCTTGGAATGTGAGGAATGTAGGAGTGCCAGGCTCTTCCTTGGAGGCAGGTGGCAGGCAGAGAGAGAACCGGAAATGCCTTAGCCCGACTACGCACGCTCTTGGGGAATGTAACACAGTTCACATTACCACATTTAAAACGTTTTTACGAGACGTTTGAGAAACGTTTTTTAGACGTAAACGACGTTAATGAAACCTTTGACTGATATAATACCCACTTGTGGAAAACGTATCAGGCACGTAGAAAAACCTGGTACGTACGGAAAACGTCCGGGACATAGGGGAATCGTGCAGGACGTTCAGAAAACGTTTAAGGGACTGCAAAAATACCCAGCACGTTCAGAGAACGTTTCAGAGAAGTACAAAATACGTCTAGGACGTTGGGAAAACGTTTTAGGGACGTAAGGAAAACGTCCATGCCGTCCACAAAACGTTTTAAGGACGTACGAAAAATACCCAGGACGTCTAGAGAACATTACAGAGACGTACAAAAATGTGTCGGATGTCTAGAAATCGTTTCAGGGATGTAAGGAAAACTTCTATTACGTCCAGGAAACATTTCTGGTGCCTACGAATATCGTTGTAGTGGAACCAAAATATGAAAGGGAGGAAATGCTAATGTATCCCCCTTCCCCTCCATGAGACAGACCCTTGGGCTGCTTTATGATCATTTGTTTAGCAGAGAAAGTATTACCTAATGGATTTTACTGGGAGTGAAAGGGAAATTTCACTTAACTGTAAAGACAAAGAGAAGGATAATGAAGGTAAAAGAAAAGATATAAAAGGTTTTCATCTTCTTCAGTTTTGTAACTGTGAAATAAAGATACAACCTTTCATGAAGTGATCCATTAAAAGACTTCTTTATTTCTTAGCACTGGCAAGAGAATATGTGGAAGGATCTTACAACTGTAGTTTTAACTGAAAGAGAAACACTGCGCAAACTTATACATGCCAAAAGCAATAAATCATTGCTTGGATAGTATATGGTACAGTTAAATTTTACCATGGTTACTGTGGTTCAGTATCTGAACAACTTGTAAGAAATGATACTAAAATTAACTTACAGTATGTATACTCCAAGGAGAAAACACATTCATAATTCTATATGATAAAGAAATAAAGCCAGAGCCAATAACTAATAACCAGGGCAGGAATTAAGCGATGGCACAGGGTGATTATCCCCCGTAACTTGCAAAATAGCCCCCCAAACTGGGGTCACGAGGGCGAATTTGGCCAAATAGTTTGTGTAGGGAAGAAGGATTTTACAGACATTTCAGCCAACTACCCCAAAACGAGCCCTCGATAAGACAAATGCTAATTTCTGCCCTGCTAAGAACACCAAGTTAATAATAGTTAATATAACAATATTCATGTCAAAGCTGAATTCTGAGAAATCATTTGCATAATAATATAATTCGTAGAAATGGTCAATTTGTGTTGTGGATGAACTTTAGTATATATAAATAATTAATGTAAACAGGACGGTTTAATTTAATGGTACAGTAAGTCTGAGGCTGTGAGTTAGCACAGATACACAGCAATGTTCAATACAAAATTAGCAAATCCAAAGAAAACCAGGCTTAGTTTGCAATTACATTTGACAGGAAAGTGTTAAAACTACTAAAGTTTTAGAAACTCTGGGATGAAATAAAGAATGTAATTTTTATCGAGATGCATGGATAACATTTCTTAAAAAAAGCTAGAGTAAAATGCTGTAAAAAATAGAAATCTCAAATAACAGACTTTAAGATTGCTTGGCTAGAAGACATGAAAGCAATAATACTACTTATAAACTTTATGATGTTGCTATTGCATAAACCAATAAGGCAACCTGGGTAAAAAAAGTACTGTAGTCTCAATGTCACAGGAAAGCAATATACTATGAAAAGTAGAATACAAGTTGGATTAATGTTTGGTATTGCATACAACAGGAACCAAAACATTGTGTGACACTTCGATATCAAAAAGAAACCTCTGCTCTCATACTGTAATTATGATGACAGCTAATTACAGTACAGAACGTGGTAAGTTAAAATGCCTGTACATTTGTTGCTAGACCACCAGTTATTCTTTGATTTATCATTTACATTAGTAATTGAATTTCAACCATAGAGTCAACTGGCAATGATTACACTGGACTGAGAAGAGCAGTACAAATTGAGATTCTTTGGAACTTATATGAAAAGTCATAACAGCAAACAAAGAGGAAGCTTTAAAACTTTTCTCCTGTTTTTCTGAGTACTACATGGGTAAATGCTAAATCAAGGTGTGAATGATGAACATATAATGATTAGGAAATTAATTGGCAAATCAAAGTCCAAGTCTCAGAAAAAGAAAAACTTAAATTTGTCATGTTTGATCTCCACATACAGTAATACCTGTACGGTACATAGTAGACTAGATCAACCACATAAACATGTAAAGAATCATTTATAACACTCCCAAGGCAAGACTGATTGACAAAAAGTGGCAAGATTTACAGCAACTTACAGAATTGAATTTAACAGTTACACCAGCCACACACTTATATGCATATTTAAAGGTAGTGTGACATGAAAATACCATATCAGTTGGATATTTGGTGTAAAAACATTAAAAATCCCGAAAATAGCCGCAACTTTCATTAAAATCCATCAAATATTGACCATTTTACAGGGAAATTTCTATTTCACACTTGTATCATGAATACACATTAGCTAAATATTCAAATATGTGACATTGAAAGAGGGACATACCATATATGGCACATGTTAGCCTTTGCTTTTCTAACCTTAATTTCAAGGACACTGGTAGCATTGTTATACCCTGAGGGGTTTATTATAAAACTGAAAATTTTTGCCCTGAAAAATATTGATATCACTCACCAAACTGTAATCCACAGTATATGATCAGTAATTAAGAGATAATTTATATAGGGTTAACAAAAGAAATCATAACACTGTGCAACACTCCACACCTTTTTTTTTTTTTGCATAGGCAATTAGTTTCTTCAGAAACCATCAAACTTTGAAGATGTAATATATTTTAAGAACAGTAAAAGATATTGAAATAATTCCAACGGATCTTTGCTTGGAGGACATAATTCTTTAAGTGACAAGTGAAACAGCTTTTTTTGGTGGCATGTCACACAACCTTTAAACCAAACCCAATAGAGACCATACTGTACCATGCAGCTTTTCTCATATGTGGGTCATTTGATCCGTAAGGGATTGGCTAGGAGATCTAGCGTATGCTGAAGAATCTGATATATACTTAAATGATGTTTCAATTTAAGCAGAATGTTGGTGGTTCAAAAATAGTTGCCAAAGAGGCAATTTATGTCAAGGTTGAACAACCTTCAGTTATCAAAGGGGGCAGATTTCGACACAATGTCTCAATTTTCCCATTACTTGTAGAAAACAAGGTTTTGCTTTTGTCCAAGGTAAAAAGTCATATCATTCATTTCACATAAAGGGAAAGGCTTGTCCACAGTGTAAAAATGAATTTCACACTTTTCCAAGTAAAAATCAAAGTTTGGCCATTGGTAAAAAGTATTTTACTAAATATACTGTAGAAGCACAGGTCATTTTCAAATTCAAACAAAGTTTGTGCATGGTAAAGAAAATATTTCATGAAATATTACAGTATTTGCATCAGTTTTCAGTCTTCTAACATTTGCCAAATCAAGCACAAGATTTTGTCCATGACAAAAGGGTATTCCTACAATAAGCTTTGTCTATGATGCAAGAATTGCCACAGCAACTTTCCAGTTTCTACACATTCCACAATGTATGAAGGTTTACTATAGAAAGAAATATTTTGTTCGGTCATGGTATAATTCTTCTGTCCTGGGTTGTCTTCCACGCAAACGGTATGATCAAAAAGGACTGGCAGTTCGACTCTTCTCAACCACTGTCTGGTACAGGCACTCTACGGAAACCTGTGTTTCAGAGAAAATGTTGAACTCCAGCTCGACTGTTCATTTACGAACTACTTTAAAAGACCTACTGTATTTTAGGAAGGCAGCCAACATTTCTTTGTTAATTGATATGGTCCATACTCCATAGCCATCTGTAGGAAACTTCTTAAAATGCGGTGCATTCAACATGTTCTACAGAATACTGTATTATTTCTCCTCTATCTGCTTCACATTACAGTGCATCATCTAAAGTATTTCAATACTGTAGCTGTGTAGCAGTAGCGTTTCTAGTCTTTGTAACCATTCACTCCACAGCAATGAAATCGAAAAGTACAGGGTATGCGGAATTGCCAATGACTTGGATTCTGAATTTCACACATTAATTCAATAGTCAACCAGGCAAAATGTTATTTGAATGGAAGCACAAAGCACAAGGAAACTCCATTTGTATGTACAGTAGTCCTGTACGAGCAATTTCCTGTCTCAGAAATATTGTGTAAGCAATTCAGAGACAACAGCACAATAGCAAAAATCAGTGAAAAGCTTCAATTTGTATAGTGTCTCTGCATCTTCCAAAACTGCTACGAAAATCAATCTGTTGGTAGTGGTTAATATCACTAACTCCTTGAGCACTTACGGTCACAGTGCATACTTAATTCTGCTATATCACAGTCTGGAATTAAATATCATTAATATGAAGTATCTACGGAACTCCACCAAACCTCTGCAGATCGAGCTTTACCATCATGTCATCCTGTAAGTGTAAATGAAAAAATAATATTGAAAGCATATAGCCTAGTACTTGAAATACTGTACTCTGCATCTGAGTTGGTAGGAGCGATTAGTAAGAGCAGAGGTGATAATCAAGAAATTACTGTAGTGAAATATTGGGTGGTGTGTTAAGGGTACCTTCTAGCAACTCTGAATCCAAAGAAAGAAGTAATCTCACACACTGAATTAAAATACTTTTATAATGAGCTTTTTACAACTCCTTACTGTCACTAGATGTGACAAATTAATTCTAGGACAAAACTCATTTAATTCTAAAATAAGGTAAATGGCAACCAAATTTGTTCCTTGAGCCTTGAGGGCCCCGGAATCTGGATTCAACTCGTCGGTTTGACCATTTTTATTTTTAAGTACGTATACTCTGCTTCTCTGTATGAAGAGAAATGCTTGAAAAGTTCATGACAGGGGTCATAGTTTTGCTACATTTATTCTGAATCCGTTTCATGCGACTGAAACTTGAACACTGAATGGTTGTGGTCTGTGTTATTTTCCATAAGCATAAGTTGTGATGGAGCAAATCTGTTATTTTTAGGGGTGCACAACATTAGGTATCACGCGTAGGCCTGTGCTACCATATTATCCCTGTTAATGACATTGAGATGTCAACAATTTATTGGCAATTTGTTCTTACGTAATTGGAATATGAAAATTCCATGAAAGTACACCTACAGTACCTTTTAATTAAAAAGTGGGAAATTATTCAGACAATTGGTAATTGCAAGAACCAATCTCTATCTTACCATAAAGGGGCCCTAAGCTGGTATTAGTAATTGTTATTTTCACTACTCTGCTTCTACGGTACAATCCGCAATATACAGTACTTCTTCGCTGTTCAACATTCCAACCCACCCTGCTAACTATTGGCCTAGGCTACTTAAATTTTAGACCTGAGGCCATTGTTACGAATTTTAGGGCCTTTGCTCAATATTCACAGTTTTTCTCACATAAACCATTTATCATACCCAGAGTAGAGGCTAGACCTGTCAAGTGCTAGGGACTTGTCAGAATGGGCCTACTGTACAGTAGCACTAACGTTAGGCTGCTCAGTACTGTACTGCACACAGTCGCATATTATTGCTGTATCACTTACTTATGTTCTAACAACTGCAAAGGCCTTATAAATATCTTGGCAAATTTCCATCTTTTTGGCTTATAAAAGGTAGTATATCTAGTATAATAAGGGAGGAATTAAACTTTAAACATTACTTACTATGATTCTGATAGTTCTTCGAGGAAAAGAAGTTGGAATGTCCAAGTGTATGAGGAGGGCTTCACGCACTGCAGCAGGCGCAATTTTTTCTCACCAGGTTATGGGCAAATCATGCCAATGGACCAATCAGCTTCTTGGAAATAGGCCACACCCCTAGTTCCAAACTGACAGCTTTCCGACCCTTTTATTGTAATTCTGACACCGGATTATGAAAGAACAGGCCAAATAACCCTTGGCCATGTAACCCTAACCCTAAACATAACCCTGACCATGACTTTGAAACAAATTTAAAAAATTTTGAAAATCAAATTTGCCCATAACCTCGTGGGAAAAAAAATTAGGCCTGCAGCAGCAACGTTTAAAATTTGTAACTGTCACATTTTGTAAAAGTACTTCCACAAATCAAACGAGATATTCCTGAAAAAGCACACCAACACTTTCCTTACACTAAAACTTTAAGATTTAAACAGTGATATTCAAAATTAACTGCATTAAAAACAATTTACCCAAATTTTTGTGCACGATTAAATTCTAAAAAAGCTTTTAAGCCCCTAGAATCCCACAAATTTCCACAGTGTCAGGAAAAATCCTGCAACATCCAAATTTCGACAACAGTATGTTTTAACTGTGGCAAGCCAAAAAAGCCGGAGAAGGAATGGGAATGAAGACCCATTCAAGCAAACTTGACTGTTTGAAATGGTAAAAGTCAATAGAAGCATTTCCAAAATATTGGGGGAAGGTGACTAGAAATTCTATTCCCCTACCCTCGCCCTACAAACACACTACGTCCTAAAAACGTATTAAGAAGGTCCGAAACGTTTTGAAAACGATCTTAAAAGGTATCAACACTTGCATTACGATTTAAAAACGTTTTTGGACGTACTGTGTTTGTAGGGAGGGAACTCCGTCTTTTATTAGTCCCCAGTTGAATCCAGTTATACCCCACGGTTCAACACAGTTGGACCCTAGTTGAACCTAGTTGGATTTTCAACTGGGTTCAACTGTAATTTATGCCGGGGAGGGACCAGGGATAAAAATACAAGCTTAGCAAATTGCCAGCTAGGATTAAAATTCAGGTGATGGGGAAGGGGCAATGGGAAAAGAGGGTAAAATTGGGGAAGTAACATTGAAATGCTCCAATCATAAGGAAAGGGACACTGTTCTCATTATAATCATGCAAAGGGTACATGTATAACTTTTGTGACTCTATAGGAGGGGTAAGCTGAAAACGTCAGGAGAGATGAGAATATATCCCTCCTTAATTTTTTTGTTAACACAGCTAATTATGTAAGTAAAGTGACGATTTTTAGTAGAACTGAGGTATTTTACTTATCACTTTGCGTTATGTCCCGTTAAGGTTATGGGATCCCGTTGCACCAATAGAAAGCCCTATTGATTCCCGTAGAAAACCAGCTTTCAAATTAAAAGAGCTTATGGGACCATATTAATGACCCATTTAAATCGGCAACGGGTTCCCAAAGTAGTCTCACATATTCCCTTTGGCCCCATCAATGACTCCCATTGAAAACTCGTATTAGCCTTTATGGGACATAGACTTTTCAGTCTTGGGCGTGAATACGGTTTATACTCATATAACGTCTAGGAAACGCTTTCACACCATTTTAACATTACGTTTTACAAACGTTATTTTCTTACGTACTTAAAACGGTTTTGGAGAATCCTCGTGAATATGTTCAAATGAAAACGTTTAGAGAACGTTTTAATAACGTTTGACATTACGTTTTACAAACGTAATTTTGTTACGTATTAAAAACGTTTTTGTAGAGTTCAGGTTAGTTTTTGAGGAACGGAAGACGTTTTGAAAACGTTCTATAAACGTGATTTTGGACGAAGACGAAACCGACGAACTGAGAACCAAACCAAAACGTTTTCTGGATGTACTGTGTTTGCTGGGGAGCTTCTCAGCTTTTGGTACTGCACTGTGATGGTATAACGAGGTGCACTTACACCTTAGCTATCCAAGTAATGGTGACGAAGATTAATCATGCCAAGATGATCCCACAGAACTGACGGTTGTAAGAGTTGGCAATGTGTTGGGAAAGTCTGGCAACGAATTGGGAGATATGTCCTTCACTGCCACTTTATTTTATGGACTTCTCAAGGTTGACTGGTACTGGGTATATTATGACACAGGGGTTTCTTCAAAAGAACACCTTTGTCAATAATATTATTGAAAAAACATTCTATGGAAAATTTACACATTCCTCGATCTAAATTATGTCAAATTCAATCCCCCAGAACGTTATAAATGATAAAAAGAAAAGTAAACAATAAATCACATTAACTTAACACCTGTTCCAAAGCTATTAAACTTACTCCCTGCCTTCAAGAAAGTTGGCACCACAAAATTCTGTGGTTGCAAACGACTTGGTAAATAAAATGGAATACTGAAAAACGATCCGCTAGGTCAATAAAACTCAAGTGAGTGAGTAGGTGCAGCTAGAGAACACCTTGTTTATGAGCTCTGCTTTATGACTACTTACATTTTAGGCCGACGGGTATTTTATTGGTTTGTACAACTGTGTCTTCTGTTGGATCAACTTCTCATGTGGTGGCTAATAATGCTTTATTGATTTAGTGCTAAGTGTTTCCGAAATCTCATTTAGAATTTGCTTAGGGGACCGGATTCAATTGTCTAGTGGGTCGTGTACGGCCGCCGGGCGGGAGTAGGTTAGCACTGTTCGCATGAAGTGCAGACGACACTACCACAGATGAAGCTAAGATCACTTCATGTGCTAAAAGTACATATATATATATATATATAAATATATATATATATATATATATACATATATATATACATACATATATATATATATGTGTGTGTGTGTAATATATGTAAACATATATATGAGTCAATCCACGCTATAGCGTGGATTGACTCATTCATATAAAGTCGCTACGTCACTCTACCTACTATATATATATATATATATATATATATATATATATATATATATATATAATAGTGAGTTCCACGTATGCTCCATTTCAAATATCAAGAAAACAAAAAATGATAAGACGACGAGATTCAGAGCACAATAGTTTATATTAAAAACGAATATTTCGGACACTCCTGTGTCCTTCATCAGTGTAACAACAAATGTATCAAAGTCAAAACAAAGCAATAGCAAAAACCGTCAAACGCGCGGAGAGGTAGGTTTTCTTTCCAATGGATTGAATTTATACGCCCACACCGCCCAAACCGCGTTTCCGCGAATCATTAGCGACTTTTCGATTTCAGGACGGTAGAGCAACAGGACGGAGAGTTAAACGCACGCGCGCCCGGCGTTCTGTCCTGATATTTGAGGCGTTTCGATTTTAAAGACGACGGTGCGGTAGAATGACAACAAAACAATGACGCGCTCATTTATTAACTAAGTTGCAGCGCTTTGTTAGCATCCACACTCATCGCTAAGTTGTAACAATGACGAACCTACACAGGATTAGAGACGCCGTCGTTACTGGGTATTTTACAAAATTGTGAAAGTTTCTACCTCAAGATAGCTTTCCTTAGCTCAGCACGGAATCGTTCGTACAATGGCTTACCAGATATGCACTGCTGTTGTTCGTCATGTTCATTTTTGTCAGCAGCTTGCATGCCACATGAACAAATGATGTACGTTTGCATACAGCTAGCTAACTTCAAATTTAACGTCACAGAATAACGCACGTTATATTGACGAGGGAAATAACCATGACAACCCCTGTACCGTCCTGTTTCTAACAGAACGTTAAATCGGTCGACGACCGTCCTGAAAATCAACAGGACGGAGCGATGCTCGCTTCTACTCATGCGCAGTCAAGTTTTTTGCTGCGCGTTCCGTCCTCTTTGTCTACCGTCCTGAAATCGAAAAAGCGACTTTTCGATTTCAGGACGGTAGACAAAGAGGACGGAACGCGCAGCAAAAAACTGGACTGCGCATGAGTAGAAGCAAGCATCGCTCCGTCCTGTTGATTTTCAGGACGGTCGTCGACCGATTTAACGTTCTGTTAGAAACAGGACGGTACAGGGGTTGCCATGGTAATTTCCCTCGTCAATAACGTTCGTGTTTCTGTGACGTTAAATTTGAAGTTAGCTGTATACAAACGTACATCATTTGTTCATGTGGCATGCAAGCTGCTGACAAAAATGAACATGACAAACAAGAAGAGTGCATACTTCTAGTATAGTAAGCCATTGTACGAATGATTCCGTGCTTAGCTAAGGAAAGCAATCTTGAGGTAGAAACTTTCACAATTTTGTAAAATACCCAGTAACGATGGCGTCTCTAATCTTGTGTAGGTCCGTTATTATTACAACTTAGTGATGAGTGTGGATGCTAACAAAGCATTGCAACTTAGTTAATCAACGAGCGCGTCATTGTTTTGTTGTCATTCTACCGCACCGTCGTCTTTAAAAACGAAACGCCTTAAATGTCAGGACAGAACGCCGGGCGCGCGTGGGTTTAACTTTCCGTCCTGTTGCTCTACCGTCCTGAAATCGAAAAGTCGCTATTGTCGCTATTAAGACGTAATAAAAGTGTAAATAAAAGATGACAAGGTAATGCGTACCATGGAAAAAGTACATAGAAGGTACGCGTTAATGATATGCTAAGAGTTCAGGCGCGTAGCATTATGACGTAATATGACATAATAATGTGTAAAATTGAAAAGGTACACAAAAATACGCGTTCATGAAAAGCTTACAGTCCAAAAGTACGAGTTGAAGATACGCTTCGAGTTAAGGCGCGTAATATTAAGACGAAATAAGAGCACAAATAAAAGATGACCTGGTAATGCGTACAATCATGGAAAAGTACATAAAAAGTACGTGTTAATGAAATCCTTAAAGTTGAGGCGCGTAACATTATGGCGTATTGAATGTGTAAAGAGATGATGACATAACAATGCATACAATAGGAAAAGCTTATAAATAAATTGGTTAATATCAACAGGATGTCTGCCGAAAGTGTCTGTAGCGACTAAGTTCGCCAAAATCTTTGTTAAGGTCGGACATGACAGTGTCACAATTAATAATGTATTGAATTTCTGCTCATTTCCTTTTACGATCATTAGGAAAACCTCCCGAAAGTAAAGCAAAATTTAAATCCGTTAAAGAATGATCAGCAGTGCTATTGTTGAAATGATCCGCAATTGGTAGCCCCTGGACCTTTCTCCTGATAGAGGAAAGGTGGTTGTTAAACCGCAAAGGAAACTTTGTTCTAGTTTCCCCAATGTAGCAAGAGTTGCTGCACTTATTACAATAGAGGAGATAAACAACATTAGAAAAGTCGCAGCTAAACGGTTTCAGATGTATTTTAGACTTGCCAATCTGGACCTCGGGGTTGGTGTTCATGTGGTGACAAGTATTACACCTAGGCTTACCACAAGGAATGTTTCCCTTGTCATTAGAAGGAGATTCCAGACTGTTGCGGACGAGTAATTTTCTTAAGTTAGAAGGTTGTCTACGGGCGTGTACAGGGGTGTTGGAAAATACGTTAAAAATCGAAGGATCGCTCTGTAGCATTTGATATGATTTCCTAACGGATTTGATAAGGGGCTCTACCCGTGGGTTGTACGTCGTTACGATAGGAATACGTTACGGAGAAGACTTAATTTTGTACTCAAGCAATTCCTCACGGTTTAACAAACAAACTCGGTTAAAATATTTAAGTAAGGTTCTAAAAGGGTACCCCCTACTTTGAAAATAATGAAAAAGTTAAGCTGAATTCTCAACAAAAGCTTCCTGAGTGGAACAAATGCGTTTGTATCGCAAAAATTGGCTATATATGATCGATTTCTTTAAATGTTTAGGATGGAAGCTGCCATATGCAAGGTAAGTATGCTTATCAGTAGGTTTCGTATACACTGAAGTAACCAGGGAATTACCATCAAGGCGTACAATGCAATCTAGAAAAGACACACTTTCATTGGAGTGTTCACACGTAAACTTGATAGAGGGATGAAACGCATTAAAAGCTTGGACGAAGCGATCTAGTTTCTCGGCTCCATGTGGCCAGATAAAAAATATATCGTCAATATAACGAATGTACGATATCGGTTGTCCTAAGCCTGCATAATTTGAAAAGAAATCGGTCTCCAGTTTACTCATAAAAATATTTGCAAAGCACGGGGCCATTTTCGTGCCCATAGCAGTGCCACTGGTTTGATGGTAAAAAATCCCATTGAATGTAAAATAGTTGGATTTTAGAACTAATTCAAACAACTTACCTAAGTCGTGACCACTGATGACCCTTGATATTTGTATTGAAAGCATAAAAAATGAAGTGAACCAGCATTTACATATTTTGGGATCCGAAACGCAAGCACCCACATGTAATTTAACTAAGGACGAGAAAAAAAGCAATTAAAACATTACGCGAGGATTCCAATATTGTTATCAAGCCAGCTGACAAGGGAGGAGATATCGTTATTCAAGACAAAACGTGTTATGTCAGAGAAGCATGCAGACAGCTTCAAAATGGAAATTTTTACGAGCAGGTAAGCGAAGACCTTTTGCAGGAGTCCCAAGTTAAAGTAAACCAGTGCATTTCTGAGCTCGAATCCGACACTCAAAATACTATTCGCCACCTCATTCCGCCAGATCCTAAGCCCGGGCGATTCTACACCCTACCAAAGATCCATAAACTTGAAACCCTAATAAAGGATAGACAACCAACATTTGATGGGGATAAAATCATAGAGACGGCGAAAGAGCTGCATATTATACCACCAGGACGCCCAATCGTCTCAGCAAACGGGACTATTACAGAACACATTTCTGCTTTCATCGACAGAGAATTACAGCCTCTTCTATCTTACATTCCTAGCTATATACAAGACACTACGGACTTCTTAAGAAAGCTACGTGAAATCGATAACTTACCTGTAAATTCTATCTTAGTAACTTTAGACGTCACTAGTCTATATACTAATATACCTCATAACGAAGGAATTGCCGCATGTGTAGACCTTTTTGAAAGACACTCGTCTTCCACCCTCAGTTGTCAAGACTTAGGTAAGTTGATTGAATTAGTTGATTGAACGCAGCCAAAATAAGCGTGTGGTCTTATACAATAGTTAATATGAAGCGCGCAAACATGCTACCATGACACGCTAGTCTAGTCAAAATATTGTAAAGTGACGTAACAGACATAATCTCAAAATACAGTCTGCACAGCTTAACTTTTCGTTTGAATCGAAAATCGTGTTAAAAATGAAGTGTATACAAAATCAAAACTGAATAGTCTGATTGTAGCGGCATAGCCATAAGATATAGAAGCTTTGAATATTATCAAGTAACGAAGCAGTCTAAGTATCAAATCCACAGTGTATCAAGCTACTTATACGAAAACACCACGTAAATGTGCAAGCGATAGTTAGCACAAGTTTCAAAACAAGCGTGTCTGCCATTGTTTATTGAAAGGATCAAACAGGCACATTGTTTAGTACCGTTACATTAATTTCACGATATGAGTAGATGATGAAAAAGTGTGGTTTAACAGCATGTGGGTTACCAGTACAATAGCTAGTAATATATAAAAAAAAAATTGAATTGACTTAGATACTTTGGAATACCGTACGTATCTGCAATACCGAGGAAACAGGATTACTTGAAAAAATGTATCCTGATAGATGTGACAAATCTCTGTTCAAACCTTGCGAATGGCTACTTAAACGGAGAATGAGTTTAAGTTCACCCATGCCCCTAGCACACGTTACACACCGCGGGTGCGTGCTGTTCTGTTAAACTCATGATGCACACTCTCTTTTTCATCATTTCTTATTCGTTGCATCCAACACACGGACTTTAATGCTATATATGTATGTATGTATATATATATATATAGATATATATAATAATATTATAATATATATATATTATATATATGATATATTAGATATACTACCTGACATGAGCCCAGGGCATACCGGGAAGAATGGGCACATGAAGCGCTACCCGTAGCACTCCAATGAGAACAGTAGCTGGCCTCACGTGACACAGCAAGCGCAGCTGCTTCTGTTTTATCCATATAACCTACTCACATCAGGGGAGGATGCAAGTTTTGACTAAAGGGGGGTTTTGCGATATAGTTACTATCTACGCGGAGCGCCATCATTAGTTGGCGCGAAGCGTACAGAGAAAATGTTTGGTCCAGAAGACCCCCAGATTGCAGGGAAAGGCATTTCCTACGCGTTTCCGATAGCGTATAAAAACAAGCTTTCATTGAAATTCCCTGTGTCAGAAATTTTGTGATAAATGTCCTGTTAGAAAGTTGTCTTCCTTCTTGTGAGAGATGCATGCTAAACAGCCCAATAACGATCTTGGGCGTCGGGAGTTTGGAGCATTCAGTCATATTGTTGTGCTCTCTGTAGGCACTCACAGTGACTCACTCAAACTTAAGTTGCTCGCTTGTGCTCAATAAAGAAAATTTGGTTTCTCTTTTTGAAATCTTTTGAAAGTATTTTGGTATTGGGGCCTTAAAATTCAACTAGGCTTAATCGCATGCATGGGATTTTTGGTTGTCTTGTTATCTAAGCGGAGCGCGACCATCGGTTGGCGCAGCGTAAGGGGTTGCGCCAGGAGGGATTTGAAGAAAACTTGTGTACTAGATGATGACATTGCGGGGCATATATTTCATAATATTTGTATATTCTAGAGGAATATATTTCCGCCCTGATTATCGCTTTTTCCTAAAATCTAAAGTGTGAAATTTCAAAGCGCGCGAAGAGCGCGAAATTTTTTTGGATAGGCCTATACTAAAAAGAATCTGTTACTTATTTGAAGCATATAAATATATATATATATATATATATATATATATATCTATATTATATATATATTATATATATATATATATATATATATATATATAATGAAGGTCAATTGTCCACGGCAGTTGGGCCATATCGGGCATAACTTACGCTGAACTTCCTTCCTCGAGTCACTAGCCAGTACCGCGCGACAGTACAAAAAGTTAAGAGAACATTTAACTAGGGTTTAGCAAAATAAGATGAAATGACGCGACATTTTACATAAATCCATGTATTCTGCTTATATTAAGTTACTTGAAAACGTTAAAAGGGGGTTTGTACTATATTTAGCGTATTAGTAACGGAACTGAGGAACGAATGGGGCAAAGTGGATCGAAAAATTTTTTGGTTTTATCGCGGAAATGACCCTTTTGAGAGCAAAAAATAAGTAAACCGACCAATGTCGGCTTAGGGGACAGCACTTTCCCGGACAGGGGGGCCAGATCATGCAGGTGACCCGCGAAGTTCCGACAAGCCCCTATGTCGAGGGGGCGGTGGATAAGGAGGGGATATAAAGAGCTCTAAATATCACTAGTCCATTGCAGGGCATATTTTTGCATTAATAGCACTGAATACTACCTATGAAGTCGAGTTGCGCCAACTGATGGTGTACTTTTGAATCTGAAAACGTAAAAAACTTGCAAAGCGCGCGAATTTTTTTTTTTTTTGGGGGGCGGGGGGGTTTACACAAAAAATATACTTTTATCATGAAGAACCACAAAGAACAAGAGAAAAAAACTGGTTAGGGGTTGTTACACCATATCAGGTGATAACATACATTTTTATCGAAACCACCCGTACCACCCTATGAAATACCCAAAACTTTTCTCCTGGAGTCGCTCACCAGCCGACCTGTATACCGACCATGACACATACACGGACAACAGCAAGTCATGGCGATATGGGATGGAATTTAAGACCTCTACATAAACTGTGTACTCTACCTACATGTTACTTGTTAAGTTTGACAGGTCTTGTGCTATCTAGCCATGTAGAATGGAAGTACTGAAGAACTGGAGTGACCCTACCGCGCTCCTAGGGCGCCGAAAATTTTGGGTTCTTTTAGGGGAAATTGTCCTCTTGAGAGCAAAAAACAGGTAAACCGTCGGGGCGACTTGTCGCCTTTGGGGACTACACACTTTACCGTATCGACTAAGACCCCGCGACTGTAAAAAACTGTAAAAATTCCCCAACGGGGGCCATGGCCTCCCTGTCCTTTACCTGGCGCCATCACTGCGCTGCGTGAACCAAGAAAAATTGACCCTTCTCAGACCTTACAACCTATACTTAGGCCATCTTCATGTTTCATGTTTTATATGTTTGTCATTTATATGGAAACACGGTTCTTTGATACCCTCCCTTGCTGTACATACAACCATGTCGTCTAGAGGCACGAAGGAAAATATGCTAAAATACCGCCTACAGGTCACTGGCACTTCCCATGTGCAAGAAACTCCAGGCAAATACCCACTCTTTTGCATGGAATAATGTTTAAACGTGATCTTAGTCACACCCGTACTGTTGGATAAAAAAGGAATATATCTTGTGTAACAAATAAAAGGGATCCAGTATATAAGCGAATTTTGGATTATAATACCTTCCAGAACAATGGTAACTTCTTGAAATGTATGTTCCAACTGAACAGTCTCAATTTTCCCTGAACGTCTTTTCATCCAACAGATGTCCAAAGCATGATTGGCCTTCTCGATTTCTGATTATATTAAGTGATTCAAATCCAACGACAAACACTTTCAGTCAACATAATATTTGATTTTTTTCAGCGAGAGTACAAGCGAAAAGCTGGAGTCGCGTTCCCATTTTTAAAACAGGGTTAGGCACTACTGGATGCAATTTCATGGCATATGGGAAACAAGATTAGAGCTGGACCTCCTCTTGAAGGACTCACTGACTCTATAAGGATTTTGAATGAGAGAGAATCGGGACGATAGAAGGAAAAAAACCGCTGTCAGCAAACTTATAATTATGGCATGTTATTTGCATTGTTGTAACTGAAAATTACCTTCAAAACATACCGAGGAAAATAAACAATATATTATACAAAATGAAAAAAATATCCTCGAAAATCAAAGGGGGTTTTACACTCCTAACCCCCCCCCCCCTTGGATCAGCCCCTGCACATATTTGACGTACATGTTGATTTACAGTGAGGTAACATGCAGATAATGTTTTCGTGGGTTAAAACGTAGAAATAATCACGTAAACAGTACCGCGGGGTGGGGCGTAATTACTAGGGCTTACTCATGCATTAGGTAATTTCATACTGTCCATAATAGACTAAACTTGAAAGGCAATGCCTTAATTAGGCTTACTTTATCACGTGTATTTGAAATAGAGGTATGGCGAGAAATCTTTTCCGACTCTTCTGTCCAAAACGCAATAAGCACTTGAAGGTGCCTTGTGTTTGACCCCAACACGCATGGTGTAACGCGTGCAAACTTCGTCATGTGC
>JAIZAY010001456.1:0-14874 GCA_029531755.1 Holothuria leucospilota | reverse complement strand
GTGGGCATTTTTAACGCAAATGTTTATGGTGACAAGATACGGTTTGCACCGTGCACGACAGTAATAGCTCAGCTGAAAACTTTCAGCTGAGCTAAAAGTCGAAAACACGACAATACGCCTACAGGCCGAGAGGAGTAGCCATCACGGAAAGTAAAATCATCCTGAAGCTAAGGAAAGTGGAGCCAACGAGCCAACGACGATGAACTGCAGACAAAGCCCGGTTCAAATGCAAAACCGCGGGCACTCTGCCAGCAGGAAACCCGTGGTCTCTTCAAGAGAACTGACGAAGAATAGAAATGTGTTTGAGTTCTGCAAAGCGATACTACGCCAACCCAAACCTCAGAGACAGATGTCCGTCTGGACAGTTGAAAAATTTGTCCGGACTGGACCCAGTGTGTGGGAACATGGGGGGCGACGACACTGAGGGTACACCTGGGATTTTATGTGTCCCATTCGAGGAAGGGGACGAAGTGGTTGGACCCTGTGGAATACCGTGCCCAACCACTGCGGGGATGGAGAGTAATGTGAGTCATTTCGCATAGTGGATCACAAAGATGGGGGAGGGAAGGGCTCTACCTTTTCGAGGACGGTTAGTTTTTCGTTTGGGGGACGATGCATTCTTCCCCATGTGGCGACCCCACCACTCGACCTTTTTTGAGAAACCATGTGGTCTTATTTTTTTTAGAAAACCACTCATGAATCTCCCACATTCGCATAAAACAGGGAATAATCACCCTCAGGAGGACGGAACAGCAATCCGCAGGTTCCATACTATGTGGTAGGGCATGAAAATAATGACTTGATTTATCACCATATTTCCCGTCCCCAACTACCTAATTGCACATTAATTGTGATGATGATCAAACTCCATACACAATATTTTCCAACTTCGCGTTATTAAACAGCTCGGTACATGAAAGAATACTGAGATTTTGTGCGCTACACAAAAATAACATCGAGAATCAGTTGTGGCAAATCCACGGAAACCTAATCAATCCACAAAGTCCTGAAACTCCATATCATTACTTATGAGCCTAAATGTTCGTGCTTTAATCGACATTAGTAAGTAACAAGCGATTCACACCTTCTTGGCGACCAGAACCATCTATTAAGATCATTACGTTAACTAGATGCTAGTGAAGTGTATTGTAAATGCATTGAAATTCTAAGAGTAGTGTATTGACTAGAGACCAAGGGATATCAGAATAACATGCCCCTGTACAAAATTTATGGACAATTTGAAAGCTAAGAGCAAGGTTATCAAAATGGGTTTTAGTATCCTCCTGACGGATCAGTCGTTGCGTCTACAGGTCGCTGTGCGCATCTGGAGTGGGCGGAAACATTCGGCGACAACAGTTTAGTGCTTTCTCGTAACTTAAGAAGAGGTATAGGATTCTCCGCGCCTTCGCAATTCCCAGGAAGAGAGTAAATAAACAGAATTACTTTTGTTGCTATGTGGATGGTGGCACTTATTTATAGATCAGATGTTACGTTTGATATATGATAATTAATGTTACGTAGGGCAGATAGACCTAAGTTGGAGAGAAAATCATTCACTTCCGGAACATAAAACGAACACGCAGCACAAAATTGATAGCACTGGACACGCGTTGGGATCTGTCTGTTGAAAAATACCAGGTAGCGCCACTTCCGACCTCAGTCCCAAGCCGTCGTCCTAGTGAATTTTCAAAAATAGCGGCCGGCTCATTTTATCAAGACGATGGCCGCCATATCTGTTGGCCCACAACAAGACATACATATAAGATTTTGCCATAGATAAGTAAATTATGCGTCAGCTTGCTCACGGTGTACCGCATCTTTCCACTATTTACTGGGTGTCAATATCACAACTGTCACACACACGGGTTAGTCTCGGATAGTAATGTACAGAAAAACACTACAAATTTAAAAAACGTAGGATGAAACCTTGTTTAACTGAAGGGGAGTTCCAGGTCAACCCAAAATGTCGCAAAAGCAAAATGGAGCCCAAACTTGAACGAAATGATGTCCCAAGACAATAAGTAATTGAGCTAAAAGCATTGTAAAAAATTTCCAAACCCACCTATCAAAATGGTTTTGAAATTTATAGTTGTTTGTATAGACTAAGACTGAATTTATATAACATCTTTGGCACAAGAGTAGCTTGGACAGCCCAAATATGGCAGAAACGTGCACCCGAAGAAAGAAGTCAAAAACCAAATGCATGTAAAAAATTCCCACCAAAAAATCAGGAAATAATAACGAAAAATGAAAAAAACGTCACGAAAAGTCAGGATGTCTGTTAAAAATATATTATTCGAAATGAAAACCCGAAATATCTTTACTAGCAGATGGTAAATAAAATTTAAAGCATAAGTTTTTTACATGTGTATACTGGACTTCAACTAACCGAAGATGGTGGAAATAACAAAATGCGCCGCTAATGTACGAACGATCATAATGTAATAAAGAAATATATTGAGCAAATAATCATTGTAAAATACGTTTTGAATACAGGGTTTTGCCACTAATATCTGGCCATGTTGTCATGACATATAATGCGAAAGACCTTTTGGAAAAGGCTTCTTTTGGATGCAGGTCAACAATATGGCGCGGAACAAAAGTCTAAAATGGCCCCGGCAATGTAATAATTGATGGTCAATGTATTATAATAAGTAGGAAAAATAATTATTAAAAAAATATACTTCACACAGGAGGGTCGAGACTAATCTGTGTCCTCATATTCTATCGTAAATATTCATCGAAAAAAGTATTTTTTTCCTGAACATTTGTTTGGCAGGATCTGGGTCAATCAATTATGGCAGAATTAGCGAGAAAATGGCCACTTAATGTTCGAAAATTTTTCATTTAAATTGATAATGATACAGAAAAATAATCTTTAAAAATAATATGGTGGACCAGTTGCTCTTTATTAATTTGGCCACGTTTTGAGCCAAATATGTCCAAATAATATTTTTTAAAAGTATTTGCCTTGGTTGAGGAAAAAAAATTTTTTGTTTTCAACAGCGTCAAAACCAGATGATGTGGCGGAAGAAGCTAAACTTTGCCGGGCAAGTGTTTATAATTACAATATTTTTATATTAATAAGGACAAAATAATAAGTCTGTAAAAAAGGCCGTTTTTAAGCCGAGGACATTTAAACTTAAAATTCTGGTCCTTATCAATCTTTAATAAATATTCAAGACGAGTTTTTTTCTGGATATGTTTTACAGGTTCCTGGTAAAACCAAGGTGGGCCACAAAACTAACAAAATGGCCTTCCATATAACCTATTACAATAGTTTTACAGTACATATGAAAATAATGAATAAAAATACTTACTGAAAAATATGTATGGTTTTCAAATTAACCTTGCTTTGAAGATATTTGGCCATATTTTATGCCCAACTTAATATACTAAAAAAACATTTTTTCAGAACATGTTTTGTCTGCAATTCACTATCAAACCAAGATGGCGGAAAATAGCCAAAAATGGCCGCGCCATTGGTAGAGATAGCAATATAGCATAATAATAATAAAGAAAAAAATCCTTTAAAAATATTTTTAACCTAATTTTAAACCTAAAGGTCAGGTCCATATTCTGTAATAAATATTAAGCAAACGTATTTTTCTGGACATATTTTGCGAGGATACCAGGTCAACAACAGATGGCGGGAGGGAATAGCCAAAATCGGCAACTCATACAATTCGGCTAATTATAATTTAAGACAACTATATGAGCGTCCATTTCGCATTTTCCCGCCATCTGGGGTTTGGCCCTGGGAACCTGTAAAAACCATGTTCAGAAAAATACTTTTTTTTTGAATATTTAAGTTGTACAGATCATGGCCAGACTTTAGAGTTAAATGTGTTAAAAATATTTTTTTACGGATTATTTTCATTCATTAATATCAAAATATTGTAATTATACAAGTTGGTGGTCCATTTGATTCTTACGGCAATCTTGATTGAACGGAATTCACCAACAAAATGTTTTGAAAAATATGTTTTGATATATTTGGCTCCAAAATATTCGGCCAAGGATATAAAAAAGCAATTATCACAAATACATTTTTAAGCGATTATTTTCCCCTATTATTGTTCTAATTTATTGATGGAACATTTTTAAACACGCGGCCCATTTTGCTATTCCTCCATCTTGTGGTTGACCCGGATCCTAGGCCAAAAATGTCCAGAAAAAAATACCCGTAAGAATATTTGCAAATAGAATACTGGGCACAGATTAAGGTTTTACACTGTGGTATAAAGTATTCTTTTAATAATATTTTTCGTATTATTATAATTATATTGACATAATTACTGCATTGGCAGCCATTTTGCTTTTTCAGCCATATGGGTTGATCATGAATCCAAAATGAAAAACTGTTAAAAATCATTTTAGATTATTTGTCAGGAAATATGGCCACATGTTAAGGACAACTGTGTCAAAAGTATTTTTTAAAAATGATTATTTCTCATTATTTTTATACATTCGATAGTTATATATGTGGCTGCCATTTGTTGTTGGACTTGAGGTACTTGAATGAACCTCATCAGAAACCGGTGTCTATATATGAATTTTAGTATCCCAGCAACATTAACTAACGATAATTTAGGACACTTTTTTAATTTAGAAAATACATTTTTAATTATTGGTTTTTTGTGAAATTTTTTGTCACATTTTTTATCTTGAATATTTTTTCTTATGGAGGGGGTGAGGTTTTTACTTTATTGTTTTTACTCTGTCGGCGATTTACTCCGCCCATAGGGGCTGGCAAGTACTCTTGCGCACAAGGATTGTACAAAGCAAGTCCCTTAAATTGTTAATATCTTAATTTACACCATTATGAATTGGGGATGTGGAAATTCACGGTACTGTTTTTTATTACAATTTTGTGGACAATAATTTTCAGTCATTTTGGTCAAGACCATTTTGCTTTTCCTTCCGCCATCTTGGCTGGTCCTGAGTACCGCGCCAAAACAGTTCCCAAAAAAAATTAATATCTGGAAGATTTTTTTTTGGTTAAAAATATGGACCGTCGAACAAAAGTTTAAGATAAGCTGCCCTCAAAAAATATGTTTTTAAGGAATATTTTCTGCCACAAAATTGTTGTCTGAAAATTAGTATTTTTACAAACGCAAAAAAATGGCGGCCAGTTTGGAAAATCGGACGCCCATTATTGGATTTTGAGTGGCTAAGTGGTTTTTTTCAAAAGAGTCAACCCCTTAAGGCGCATGTATGCCGAAATTTTGATTTTGTTGCTTTTTTCCACTTGTGAAGCGATTTTACCAAAAAAAAACAGCATTTATCTGCCCTTACTAAGTTGGAGGAGCTGCAAAATTAGTGCTTTGTCCGCCTATATCCCTTGAGAATTAATAATTTCAAACTTTCAGAGTTGGCCAAAGCGGGGGGAAGGGAAAGAGAGATACCGAGTTGCCTAACCTGAGCTGCCCTTCGCTTTACGCAATTAGACTGTGCAATACCTTTAACGTCAACTTCTGAGCCTATGTTTGACACAGTACTATCCGCATACAACGATAATGTAACGCTTAGATAACAAAGTACGGTACCCTTAGCAAACAGGAATTACTACGAAAACCCTTTAGACGACGATAAACGAATGAAAGCTTTATGGGTCCTGTTCTGATCATGGATAAATACACTGGAATAGATCATAGGACACTTACCTTTGCGTGTCTCCTTGAACTAAACAAATCCTCAGGCCTAAATATTCTAAAACGCCACAAAACATACACAGAATTTCCACACTGGACTGAGTAGACAAACTGCTTGTCAAGAGTCAAACTACACGCCGAGCAAATTTGAACGCAAACGCAACTTATTGCTATGGAACTTGTTAGTAGGCCTAAGTGCCAACAAACAGAGCGCGCTCGTGAGCGCGTAACTTCAGGGGGAGGAGGGGGGGGGGGGGGGGGAAGTTTTTTCATAGACACGCGTATTTTTGTTTTGTTAAGGACTCGCTACACATAACAAGCTAATGTAAAGCGCATCGACGCGCTGCATATAACTGGCTATGTACAGAGCGTCGACGTGCTGCAGATAACCTGATAAAGTTTGTGCGCGCACTAAAGCGCTGTATTTCAAAAGCGCCTATATTTCTGTATGATTATGAGACGCGATATGTTGAGGTTAATTCTGTGCACAGCATACGCAGGCAAGCCCTATAAATAGCACGAGTGTTAGAGAAAGTATACGCAAGGAAGAAACCACTGGTTGGTCGAGACAATGCAAATTCGTACCTTCTGTGGCCTCCATGGTCGGACGTTCCGCCATTTTGACCTTGGTCTCTAGTCAATAAATACTCTTAGATTGAAATAATGAAACACGCCATCATTTTTGTCTTTTCTGCAGTGCGCACTCGACGGGCACCTTGGGAAGGCTAATTTTGTTTTGCGTTGTCATAACGAAGACAGAATAATTTACGCCTTCGGTGACACAATATTTTGTTGGATGAGTTCATCTTCATTTAAGACAGTGCATGCTGATTCATAATAAAACGTTCCGACTCTCGTAGGTGGAACTGTCAGTCTTGGAATGATAGATTTTTTTCAGTGCGCATTCGACGGCCACCCCATCATACTACCCTTCATCTAGTTATCAATCTGCATATATACCTTATCATTCTACTGAAACTCTACTCACAAAACTCCATTCTGATATATTGCTAGTTATGGACAACCAGCATGTAGCCATGCTTGTGCTTATCGATCTAAGCGCAGCGTTTGATCTCGTGCCCCACGGAAAACTTTGGAAAATGATTTTGGTGTTACAGGCACTGTGCTGAAGTGGTTCTCTTCTCCTCTTAGTAACAGCATTCAACGAGTAAAGGTGGTAACTCCCGCCCTATCTGATCCTGCTCATCTGTCCGTAGGTGTACCACAGGGGGGGGGGGTCATGTCTTGGGCCCATTCTTTTCACTCTTTACGCCTCCTCCTTGGCAAGGGTTGTTGATCGCCATGCTGTAAGTGTAGGTGGTTATGCTGATGACTATCAAATTGTTAAACTATTTAAAGCGATGACTTTAGTAATTCAAATGAATTTGAGGCTATAACCCGTCTCGAAAGCTGCATCACTGACATAAAGGATTGGATGCTGATCCATGGCTTGAAAATAAATGACGGTAAAAGCGAGTTTATTCTTCTACTTACTGCGAAACAACTTAGTAAATTTCACTGTAAAAGTTTAAGGGTTGGAGGGGTTGAAGTCAGAGAGGTTGATGACGTTAAAAATTTGGGTGTTTATTTCGACTGTTCTTTAAATTTTGAAACATATCACAACAAAGATAAGAGCTGCTAAACACAACATGCACAACATAAGTAAAATATCGAAATACTTCCGTTATAAAGCTGATTCAAGGATTAGGGTTCTTTCACCTTGATTACTGCAACAGCCTCTTGTATGGTCTATGCAATAAGCAAATCCAAAGGTTTCAAAAAGTTCAAACTTTTGCTGCTAGAGTGATAAGCGGTACCGATTATCCCCAGAGTTGTTGACTTGCACTTGTTGACTTGGACTCGAGTCTGACTCGAGTCACTATTTTCCTGACTTGTGACTTGACTTGCGATTTTCGTATTTACTTGTGACTTGACTTAGACTTGCATTGATTCCTTGAGGACTTGACTTAGGACTTGCAACAAACTTACTTGTCGCCAACGCAAGCTCAGACATACGCTAAGCAGAATGCATTGTATTCAAGCTTAGTGGCCCTAACCAAACATGTTGGTTTAACTCTTAAAACTCCTTGCATCGCGATCCCCTTTCTCAGCTCGGGCTGCGACAACCAATACTAGGCCAATGCCAAAGACCTCAGAAAAGATTAGTGACCGCGACCATTACATACACCAAACTTCAACCGAGCTTCCCAAACCTAGTGACTTACATTGGTACCACAAACGTAACGCCAAACAAGCGCTAGACCGGTCACGCAATATGTCCAATGCTACCAACAGTGAGTAATATCTTATTCCCATGCCATAGCAAAGTCTGTCACGTTTTGGGGCGATAAGTGTGGATATCCGGAAAACAACAACGACAATTTTCGACACTAGGTGTCAGGGTGTTCACAACTGGACGCGTATTAAAATAATTTGCCAATGTCACGAAGGCACTTTTGTAAGTCCTTGGTTTTGATGTGAGGTCAAAATGGAACCTAAAAACCAATAATGGCCACTTGACCAAAAAATAGGTAGCCCGGGCCCCTGGCTAAGGGGGGCGCGCGTCGAATAACTTGCCCCCTCTGCAAACAACCCTTGTGACGCCACTGTATACAAGAATGTCCTTTTTGTATTGTAGAGGTATTCCTCTAAAGCAGCACATGGGGTAACTCTCGAGCCCAGTGACGTAGCCATGCAGGAGGCCTGAGGGGGCCTAGACGCCCAAACTTTCCTCACAAACTCCCCTAAAAGTTTCAAGGCTATGTGCTAAATTTCTAAATATGGTTGAAGGATTAGGTCTATCATTTAAATCCCCCCCCCCCCTCCGCCCAGTACCCGGCGTTAACAGGTTTAATGCGATGATGATTAACAGATTCCTTGATCTCTAAAACATTTCTTCATCATACAAACTTGGTCTTAACCACCTGGACTAACTTCTGTCTACAATCCTACAGGACCTATCTCACCATAGTTGTTTGCCAATTGCTAATAGAACATTTAGCAGGGTAGGAACTTCAAACCATCCGCAAGCTCGTATGATTAGACCACCAGGACCCACTCAAGGACACTCAGGAGTGGTTTAGACCATTGCGGATGCGCTAAGATTGGGTTATATATCGCTTCTAGGACACATTTCTAGGCATATGGCGCTTACAGATGGTGCCACAACGTGAGGGATCGGCGACATGCAATCGATTTGTTAATCTTGTTCCTTCTAAACTTGCAGGACAATGATTCCCAGCAGTACATTCCTCCAATGCATCTACAATTTTGTGAGTGATTCAACGCATCGGCGGTCCTTAATACCGAAAAAACACCTATCCATGCTTTCCCCAGAATCTATTGGCACCCACCATACATAGGCTGGACCAAAGATCGCCCCCGACTACCGTACCGATGGTTCGAGGATGCGCTTACAGCATACTACGGGATATCAGAGAAAATGACAATGCACGGACCACACTTACTGGCAATCCAGTAGCGACTCTCCCCGTTCACAGCCTGGGGGCCTGACACGGCAACATATCACATTGCTTCCTGGTGTCCACTTTGCAGAATTTTGATGGAAAAGAGGCAGAAGTTACCGACAACAAGCCTGGTCCTTCTGAGCGCAGGTCGCATCGTCGTCCGCTTATATCAGGTCATATGGGTTTACACGTTCTTTCTTACTTATGTTTGCGCCCCGATAGTTGCATAAGAAGTTACCAACCATTAAATCAGAATAAAATGACCCCTGGCCAATTCAAAGCATATCAAACCCAAGTAACTAACCGACGATCGTGAGTCCCCACCGAACTAGCTGTAGGAGACCATCACACTAGGGGCTCCTGAAGTAACCGAAGAGCACTCACAGCCACTGTCACCACACAATATGATGCTCTGGGGGACACTGCTAACGATATGTCACCAATGACTAACGAATGGCACCAGATCCCTCCCAAGGGGAAAAAAACATACGGTCAACAAGTTTCGCCCTTAACACCAACAGTACATATTCGGTGATGGATATTATAGATACAGCTTCACCATAAAATTATGACTGTGATTAACCGTTAATCCAGTGACCCAAGAGAACGATCCGTCTCAGGGGGAGACGTGACTTCGCCCCTCCTGACCTCCACGGATACGAGGATTCCCGGAGCTTATCAGCGAGAAGCCAAGAAACAGCGGGATAAGGGGTACGCAGGCCCCGCACACCAAGATACCCCCCTCCGCGCAGGAAAATAGAACTAAAACAATTAGAAAATGGGAGAAAGGGGGAAAGGGGGCCGAAATGAAAAATGTAAAACGTCAAAAAAATTGGGGAGTTGATATAGGCGACTTAAGGTGAGGATGCATTGCATAAAATAGCGCGAAACATAGTAGAACTCTTCGGGGCGCCACACCTACGAACACAAAATTGCCGAAAGACCTCGTGTAACCCCGGGCCGAGCGATTGCAGCGCCCTCGGCCTCCCCCTCCGCAACATCACCCTGATGGTGAGTACAGCCGTTCGCCTGCGCTGTCCTATTTTCTAGAGAACGCACCACGCGGCCCTCAGCCCTTCGACCAGCGCCAACCTACACGTACGCTCAGGCACCATGCCACTGCCCTCGGCTGCCAGGTTGAGGAGTTAGATCCGCTGTCAGCCACAGCTAATAAGTCTATATTGGTAAGGTCGGAAGATTATATCATGCATAAAATATGTACACTATAGATAGTGCAGGTTAGCTGTTTAATAAGCTTGGAGCAGGGGGAAAGTACCCGTTTTTGGGGCAGATGGTGTGGTATAAAATCACTGAGCCTTTACCCAGTAATTAATACATTTCCGGCTCCGACAGGGTATGTGTCGAAGTGTCCTCATCATATAAAAAGCAAATAAGCATACCATGCTATGTGCTTGTTACAAGCAAGGTCACATTTCAAATATTTAACCAAGACATTTTTAGGCGTCCTGATAGCATACCCTCTATTTTGAAATATTCCACACCCATATTTGGCACCCAACGCTACAATTTTCACCATTGTACCAACACCAATCCGAAACTTCTCTCATGCAAACACGTCACTGAGATTGTCTGGAGGAACGTCGGCCATTTCTTATGTTATTTATTGGTAGAATTGCCTTGCGACTGACTTGTGCGTAAAGTAGCAAATGACGACTTGAAATGAACTTGCTACTCCCTTAGACTTGTGACTTGACTTGGAGATGAGAGAAATGACTTAGTGAACTTACTTGGACTTGCACAACATTGACGTATGTGCTTGACTTGGGACTGCAAAATTGATTGTCACCATCTCTGGCCGACAAGTGCATCGTGGGTATCATTTGTTTTCACCCAAAAGACGTCCCAGGTGATGTACAATGGTAAGGTCTATGCCTTCGCATTGGCCTGTGCTAGCCGCTCGCATTACTGTCATGACGCTCATGAGTTGCGCTTGTCAAGTCTGGCGACCGGGTTCTATTTTTTTTTAATAGACCGTACCTTAACCTCATACCAGCGATTGAATCAGCGGCGCAGGGACTCGGCGACCACTTAGTGCATCAGCACCCAAAAACAGTCGCCGCACGGTCAGGCGGTCCCCAGGGCCTTAGAAGGAAACCATCGGCCGTTCCTCTATGAGAAAAGAAAACACCCTAAGCGCCAGTTTTCTCCACTGCGACACATCGGTACGCCTCTAGGATGACTTACCTGCACATCTCACCTTTTGCCGCTTTCCCATTAATTTAGGGTGGTAGACGCAGCTCGAGCAGCAGACCGCGATAGCAGCCCTTGTGTTGGACATGCTGGTTTAACATTGCGAAAATTTTAATAATAATCACACCACCCTAGGCTATTGAAACAAATTCTCTTTGGCAATTGTCTCTAGGTCAGGCTTCGCGTATTCGCTATTTCATCTTATAAATTGTCACAGATTTTTGAAACCCTCTCGGGAAAAAGTGATGGTGGGCAACAACCACCCATTGCCCCCTGTCAATCCAGCCCCATGTGCTTTACTCATTGTCAGAGCAACGTGCACAGACACAAAGCGGACTGATGAACACGACGATCAGTACACGGCACAAAATATCTAAAAAAACTTACCAACTTGGAATTTAACGCAGATATGTTCTCAGTCAAGCAACAATGTAATTATTCCTTCCGCCAGTCCGTGAATGCACATAGTGTCAGACTATTGTAGAATTATATTTCTACACAAACTAGAAAATAGAGTCGAAAGATCTAAAAAACCATCAAGCCAAAACGTTATTTTCTATCCCATGTAAAATACGACTCATACAACCACGGCTTCGATCTGATGCTCAACTAGGGGGACAACCTGATACTTGTGAAAAGTTAGCTATGATGACTGAGATCATATAAAGTATCTATCTGAAACAAATTTTACTCGTATCACAAATGTTCTCAAAAATGCATATCCAGAGCAGTTATCAAGCAAACCTAACCGATCTCCTATTCAAATAGCTTATCACACACAAATGATTCTCCGCGAACGCCTCCGCGCAGACAATTCACAAAACACTTACACTCTCTAGGCAGTCAGTGACTAAATGTTCACACCAACTCCATAAATATAAATATCTCGATAGCAAAATTCGAGGACAGAAGCAACAGCAGCAGAAAAATAGTTTAAAATCTCGTTTAAAGATAAATGTATGTATTGTCCGAACAAGGAGTGACCTTCTTTAGAGTGCAGCAATGTTGTTTGTTGGGCTATATACGCCCCAGTCCACACCACTGTAGTCCTCTCGCATGTACGGTTCGGTGATATAGCAACAAGCCAGAGGGATGATATTCTGTGTCTAGTGGCAGAAATACTAGCGTATTATAATGACAAATAACTAATGATCGGCGTGAACACTTCGCGTCCGAGCATCAGATATGTTCAGTCCCGAAATTGTCGCACTTAACCCACACAAATCATTACCCTGACCATTTGCTAAGGGCTATAACGTTATACCAGGACACGACAAGGGCTTTCCTACGGGGTGATGGGGGGGGGCGGGGGGGGGGATCGTGTCCCTGGCAGCCCCACGAAAATTTTATATAAGACTAACTATTAGGTGCCAAAGCAAGCCAATGATGGTAGAGAATGCTTCACAGCACAGAAAACTTCCAAATGGCTGATTTAAATCCAGTGTGCTCTGTAAAATATTCTTTCAATAACTTCCAAAAACCTTTTCGTGCGCTTCGCGCAGAAATTTCTTCTATAGTTTCGGGTCTAATGGTAACGCCCCGCCGTTTCAAAACATTGGATAATTTAACGTTTCACAATATTGTTCTCCCGGTAGGGGTGATTCTAGAGGAAATACGAAAAGCATCGTTCGAAGTCCTACCCTCTTTTTTCCCTCGCTGTTAGAAGGTTCTTCTTCAGCGCTCGCCTCGGTGGCAAACATAAAAAATTTTGTAAGAAACCAAAAGATTTTCCAGTTTCCTCGGACGCCTTACAGGAATTAATCAAAGAATGTAATCTCACCGCGACGGACGGGACCAATGCAGAGTCGACCCAAAAAAATAAAACGACGTACATCATCGCCTGGTTTATTGCTAACTAAGTGGAGCAGAGGTCTTCAACAGAACCCCAAAAACTTTTGCAAAACTGTCTAATTGAAAAACAAAAATGTGAAATCTTGTGCACAGAATAACAGAAACCCGAAAGGAAATTATTTCAGCTAAGCTTCGCTTCGCCTTGTACTTAGAACTAAATGACAGAATGTACCAACGACGCAACCATGGCATTCTGTCGGGCGGGCTCGTAGAAGTTGCTTTGACCCCAGTCAGAAACGTTTGGTCCCACATGTCGCGGCAAAACTCAAAGAAGCACCACCGTCTGATGACCATACCGCTGGAGCCTGTATGCAGGTTTTCATTTTGGCAGTGAAGTATACCCCAAAATTTCGGCCCGCTTCACGATAATCCTCCAATCCCACGTGTATCATCTTATGAATAATTATAAGGCAAAACGTTCCATGTGAAACGTTTTCTAGCATAACCTAGGTTGTAAATTCTGAAAGGCAGCTTGTTAGTCCTTCACCCTTTTTGCTACACCTATAAGGAGATCTAATTATCACCTTAATATTCAACCTCGTGCACATACACTCTTCACTACCGCCCATTCCTCATTGCATAGAAGAAGCTGTCGGTCTGGGTTTTCGTGTAAAAATTAGTTAAAAATACGATAGAAGGAAAGACGTACTGGCGTCAACCCCTCTCTTAATTATCAGTTGGATGTCCACGTTAAGAAGTGGTAGGCATTGCACTCATTTTAATCATTGATTCCAGAGCTGCAAGAGGCCCTTATACAGGTTAATGCCAGCCTTAGATGCCGCTCGAAAAAGAAAAATTCGAGCACTCTTCACAGTAATAGACACCTGTGATGTCCTGCACGTATTTTATCGCATTAAAGCTTTGCCCAAAAGAAGGCAGTGTTAAAGTAGCCAGGGGAGGGATTCAGGATGTTTGTTGGTAGCAAGCGCACATTTCTTCTCTTGACAACACATACACTCGTGCTTTTCACCTAGATTACCACAAACTTAGAAACTATTAAATATATGGACATCCTAGCAATATAGGATCAGTTCCAAAAAAGAAGAACTGAGAGAAAAAGAAGAATAGCCATCTCATTCTCTGCAATATAAGCAATCCTTAACGTCACACCCACTGAGAAAGTCTCCCAAGAGGAGATTACCATTACGGGATCCTCCACAAGGGAACGGCCACCTTAGTGTAGGGACCCAAAGGAAGGATACCCACTGCGAGGTATACAAACGGCAGGGCGAATAAAAAAGGTTGAACGAATTTAACACGCACCGGCCGCCTCTTAGTTGGAACAGAAACACGAACATAATCAAAGTTAGTGGGAGAAAAAAAAGAACTCACAATTGTCAAAATTATGTGACATTTTCTAAGCCGTACATGATTCGCTCCAAAAAAACAAAAAAGATCTCCCAAAAGATAGCACACATTGCTTGCTTTACAGCAACCTTACACTTAACGAGAAAACTCCCCAAACGACCCTCTCCCTCAAAGAACCCAATACCCCAGGTACATGTGAGCACCCTTAGTGGGGAAAAAGGAAGGATCCCCACTGCTGTGATATATAAACGCAGAGAGGCATAAAAATGGATGCTAATCTTGACGCACGTCACGTCATTCAGTGAAAGAAAAGAAACATCCATCAGTCCGAAATTTGGGTACCTTCACACCCCATACATAGACCCTAGTTTGGCCCCTCTTGT
>JAIZAY010001015.1:0-23675 GCA_029531755.1 Holothuria leucospilota | reverse complement strand
TACGGTTTTAGTATTTTTAGTATAACATTCCATAAGGAAAACATTTCCACCGCTACATGAAACTTTGCCCATATGATAGAACGTGCCCTAATAACCAACTCAGAGTATTATGTGTCGTTCATGGCAACTCAATGAGTCGAAGATCAATTTTTGTAAGAGAATATACACATTTTTTTAGTTTATTTTTTTAGTATAATTCCAGAAAGGAAACATATCCACGTACAATGAAACTTATGCATATCTATGCAATGAAACGCTACATAATACCACCAGGGCAATATATGCGTGTATGCCATGGCCAAACCAAGGCTCAAAGATCCAATTTTTGTAGAAAAAAAACATTTGTTTTTTTTTAGTTTTCTGTAGTATATAAAACTCAAGAAGAGAACATTCCACATACATTTGCAAAACTTGGCATAATATGCATGCGAACGGTACCTAATACCACCAGAATATATGGATTGCCATGGCCAACCAGAAGAGTCAAAGATCAATTGTTTGTGAAAAGAAAAAAACATCATTTTTTTTTTGTTTTTATAGCTCATAACTTTATAAAGCCGAAAGGAAACATTACCACAATACATGAAACTTGTCGCACATAGTGATGAAACCTTGACCTAATTCTAACAATAATATATGGTTGCCGATGGCGGACCGGGAATCAAATGGTCACGTGAGAAATAAGGTCAAACGTCAATTTGTCGGTGAAAAATATCACATTTTTTATAGTTATATTTAAGTATCATTGTAGCCAGAAGGGAAACATTCTCATCATACACAAAAACTTTCATCACATTATGATGCAAAATGTCTAACTGCTACCAAAAATATCATGTGTTGCCATGGCAACCAAGCGTCTAAAGATCAATGTTTTTTGTGAGAAACTCGACAATTTTCTTAGATTTTTTTGTTAGTATAATCTCCACAAGCGCAAACATATTCCGGAATATACATGAAACTGTTCTACACATATAGATGAACCTGCTTAATTACCTACCATATAATATTATGTGGTTGTCCCCATGGCGACCGGGATCAAAAGGTCATGTGAATGAAAAAATAAGCGTCCAAAGGTCAATTTTTGTGCAAAAATCAATTTTTAAATTTTTTTTTAAGTATTTTTCATGTTCCAGTCAGTTGTCAAACAGTTCATTTATTTGATTTACACCACTCTCAAATCACTAATAGAATAAACATCATATAATAAATGATGACATTTTAACAGAAAATGGAAGGTTGTGTTATAGAATATTTGTTGTTTGTGCGGTTGCGGTGTCGGTCGCGAATGGCTAGCCTCACTCTCGTGTGCGTTCATTCATTATCAACAACAGAGTAGAAAATAAGCCGCCGTCGAAGCCCTGTGGAAGGCGAAGCACATACAAAAAACTCATATGAGCTGTAACTAAAGGTCATTCCGTGCACTCCCTAGCTAAACAAGATGGAATGATAGGCCCTAAAGCAGAAAAAAAAAAACCATTAGATATCATCGTCGATGTCCCACACACGGAAAAACGTGAGAACGACACTGTATATAAACTGTAACCCCCGCCCCCCTTCCCAGACTAATCAAATCGATAGCCAGTATTGCTTGGATTTCTTCAGAGGACCGTGGCTGAATTGACAATGTGCGACAATGAATATTATAGGGATTGGGCGTGTGAAGTGACTGTGGCATAATACCAACTCATTATTTTGTTCGGAAAAACACACAACCTATATCAAAAGAAGATCGGTTAGAGTTGATGGATTTCATAATAGACAACCGAGTAGACAAAACCAGCGAAATATAAATTAACACGGCGCACAAATGACATCACTAAGCTTAAGTTAGCCATTCAGATTTAAGGACAAAGAACGGGCTAGTATGCTCATTGTAATCAGCTGCCGGACTAATATGTCAGAAATAGTACGACTTATGCCGCAAGAGTTTTAAGTATAAGTCCAGAAGGAAACATCCCACATACATGAAATTTCGCAAGTATGATGAATGTGCCTTACGCATATCATATTGTGTACACAGATTTTCTGTAAAGCGCACTGAATTCGTCCCTTTTGCACAACAAAAGGGCGCATGGAGATGCAAATATCAGGGCGGCAGTGCGGATTTGACATACGCGCCTTTCTATTCGGTGATGTGCGTATAATAGGCAAGCATTACGGAAAACGTCATTGTTAGAACAACGCAGCTTGCGTAAGCATTGTATACGCGCAGAAATTAGTTGGCCTGTCTTTTTATCTAGAATACTTCACACGTACTTCTGCGTTATCATCGACGAACGCGCTGGTAGTTGCTTTCACTTTGTGAGCGCGTGAAAAATTAAAGGCCGATATTAAAGTGAGTAATTTGAAGATACCATAGAAACTGACATACATATGGATAGATCAGTTCAAACCACTCATTGTGCGTTCATATTCAAATGCACTTATTCAGAGACCGGGGAGGCAATTTTGAAGTGCGGGGGTTAATAATCGAAGCCGCCCAATATGTTCAATAAAATAAATGCAGTTTACTGCGGCCCAAAATACCCACAGCAGAAAAAGTGGGGGGGGGGGGGGGGGCTAAAGCCGTCTCAGCGGTCCCTGCAGTTATGTGTAGGCCTTATGCCACAAGGAAGAGAGAAAGTTCTTCCTTTGAGTTATATGGCTTAATGCGTGTGCTAGCGATGATATAAGCAACTCCGTGGATTGCCCTCTTGTTTGTCTTTCCCAGCCCCCCCCCCCCCACCCCCCCCATGTGTGAAGCCGTAGGCGGATTAAACACCCATTTGACTTCCCTCTGAAGTAAAAATTCATGAATCTTCTTCTCATTCCATGACCTAATAGCAACCTTGAGCTCTTGCTGAGCAGCTATGAACTTTGATCCATTATCAGATCGAATCAACTCTGGCACACCTCTACGACACATGAATCTGTTTAATACATTAATAAAGGAATCTGTGTCCATGGAATGGACTACCCCTACCTGTACTCCTCGAATTATCAAACATGAGAAGATACAATCGTATCTTTTAACTTTACTTCTGCCTTGTTTAACCAAAAAAGGTCCAAAGTAGTCTACCCCAACATTTGTGAAAGGTGGTACCCCTGGGGTGACTCTGTCACTTAGCAAATCTGCCATTTTTGTGTGATTGGGTTTGCAGCTACCCTTTTACAAATAAAACATCCGTTAAGAACTGCCCTTACTGCAGCTCTAGCATTTACAACCCAATACCTCTCCCTAAGGAGAACTACATACTCTCTACTCCCTACATACTCTCTACTCCCTACATACTCTCTACCCCCATGACAGCTACTGCAATGGTATTGTCTCACAATCAGATTCACAACATGATGACCCTTGGGCAATATACCAGGACGTTTAGCCAATTCTCGGAGTGGCGCATTTGCTACACGCCCACCGACACACAACAACCTATTACTACACATCATAGGATTCAACTTTCTTAGAGAGCTGGACCCCTCTTTATGTCCACTAGTGTCTATAATATCAATTTCCCTTTGAAAAGAACCGTGTTGTACATACAGAATGATAGCTTGTTCAGCCCTTAATATTTCTTCGACTGAAATAGGTTTGTGTACAACTTGCGATTTGTCACCTTTAACCTTACTCAAAACAAACCCTTTTTCCTAAGCAACCACAAAACAGCTCTCTTCAACTTGTATAAAGATGAAAAACTCTTTATGAAATTGTCAATTACATCAACTGACCGACCCTTCTGTGCTTTCAGCAGCAAGGCAAGTATTCTGTCTAACCTTATCCTGCTTTACCTCTGGATCCCCATCAAGATTTCCTATTCTGACAGGCCAAATGGGCCAAAATTCTTCACCTGCCAACAAAAACTCTGGTTCCTGTAGCCACCGCTTCTTTCCAACCAGTTCTCGTCCCCCAAGGCTTTCGAAACATCATCAGCTGGATTAAGTTTTGACTCTACATATTTCCACTGACTGAGAAAAGAACCAGCATGTATAGTGGACAATCTGTTGGCCACATATCTATTGAAGCGTTTATCTTCATTTGCAATGTACTGCAAGACTATGGTACTGTCCGACCACAAAAAAAAATGACTTGTCTATGAGACTAAGTAACTCTCTTCGCAGCATAATGTCAAATCTCACAGAAATTGTTGCTGCAGACAGCTCTAACCTTGGTATACTGGGCCTCTTTAAAGGTGCTAAATGTGACTTTGCAACCAAAAGACAACAATGAATTCTACCTGCATGGTTCACTAAGCGTGCATATGAGCCAACACCATAGGCTATGTCAGATGCATCTGCGAAATGATGCAGCTGAAACTCTTTGACTTCACCAAAGCCCTTGGGTTTTATACATCTCATGATTTTAAGATCGGCAATATCCTTCAATTCATGCATGATACCATTTCAGGCAAGCATCAGTATTTGTCTGGGAGATTGACTCATCCAATCTCAACTTTTGATGGCTCAAATTCTGAATTATCATCTTTGCTATTATAGTAAATGGACTTATGAGACCAAGTGGGTCATAATTTGCACTCACCATACTCAGGAAACCTCTCCTAGTCAATGGTTTCTCTCTTAATGTGATCTTAAACCCCAAGGAATCTGACTCCATATCCCAACTGACTCCTAGTGCCTTTTCAACAGGAAGTCCCTCATACAGTAGTTGAGGTCTATTTCTTTCACACTTTGGGCCCTTTTTTCAAGAGAAACACTTTAAAGTACAACCTTACTGTTGCTTAACCACTTATTCAGTTTAAAGCCTCCTTTCCCTAGAAGCTCACACAGCTCATCAATTTGCTTGCCTGCCTCTCTTTCACTTTCAAAGGAGGCCAGGCAATCTTCGAAACAAAAATTGTGCATCACTGTATCATATACACTACTACTATACAATGCCTTGTTTTCCTCAGCAGTATGCCTCAAGGCAAAGGCACAACAACTTGGATTCCACGTGCCTCCAAAGAGATGAACTTTCATTCTATACTCCCGAGGTTACTTACTTATATCCCCTCCTGGCCACCACAAAATACGCAATGCATCCTTGTCAGTAGGAGCAACTCTAACTTGGAGAAACATTGCATCCACATCTCCCATTATGGCTATGGGCAACAAACGAGATCTGATCAGTACCCCCAACAAGTTATTTGTTAGGTCAGGGCCCTGATAAACTGCATCATTTAATGACACCCCACAATACCTAGCCGCACAATCAAATACAATACGTAATTTGTCAAACTTATGAGGATGATAAACTGGGTGGTGCGGTAGGTACCACAACCTGTCCTTAGCACTCTGGGTTTCATCCTCTGGGACAATTTCAGCATACCCACTTGATAAGAGGTCTTCGAATCCCTTTCTGTACTGACTGTGCAAGTGACTGTCCTTATGAAGGCGTTTTTTCAAAGACTGTAAGCGATCTTCAGCCAATTTTCTATTATAAGGCAGTCTTGGGGGCTGCTGCTTAAATGGTATTGGTAACCGTAGTGGCCTTCAATGTGTTTAACTGACTCTGACCACACTGAATAATCATACTTATCTTTGACTGACATTCCTCTTATGCCTGCATCCAACACATCATTACTATCTACTTCCCAAAATTTCTGCACTTGAGCATTCAACTGCTCATTGTTTACAAAGGTGGATGTGGCCTTGTGCTTACTCAAGTTACTTAACGGACCACATACTATCCACCCTAGTCTTGTTCTCATAGCATAAGATCCCAGCAAACACAGAACGTCCGGAAAACGTTTTGGTTTGGTTCTCAGTTCGTCGGTTTCGTCTTCGTCCAAAATCACGTTTTTAGAACGTTTTCAAAACGTCTTCCGTTCCTCAAAAACTAAACTGAACTCTACAAAAACGTTTTTAATACGTAACATAATTACGTTTATAAAACGTAATGTCAAACGTTATTAAAACGTTCTCTTAACGTTTTCATTTGAGTATATTCACGAGGATTCTCCAAAACCGTTTTAAATACGTAAGAAAATAACGTTTGTATAACGTAATATAAAAATGGTGTGAAAGCGTTTTTTAGACTTTATATGAGTTAGCCGTATTCACGCTAAAGAGAAAACCCTATATCCCATAAAGTCTACTATGAATTTTCAATAGAAATCATGGATGGGATTAAAGGGAATATATGAGACTACCCGTCGACCTCAATGGGTCATCCATATGGTCTCATAAGCTTTTTTAATTTGAATACTGGCTTTCTACGGGAATCAATGGGGCTTTCTATTGGTGCAACAGGATTCCATAACCTTAACGGGACATGACTCAAAGTGATAAGTAAAATACCTCAGCTTTAAGTAATAAAATCGTCACTTTACTTAAATACTGTGTCAACAAAAACTTAGGGAAGGATAATATTCTCAACTCTCCTAACGTTTTCAGCTTACCTCTCCTCTAGACGTCACATAAATTACACATAGTTATTTACCCTTTGCATGGCTATAATGACAACAGTGTCCCTTATAATTATCTCATCCCCACATACGTAGTATGTGGGGGATGAGATATTGTGCTTCGTTTACCATTGAAAAGTGCACACGTTTACCTCTGCCAGTCGCCATAGCAACCGTAATCATGGAAATAAATGGTAGGGAAATTTGGGGCTTTATGACCGCTACTCAAGGGTGGGGCAAAATGGAGTGGTGAAGGTCCTGTGTCCTGGTCATGTGACCAAATATGCCTAAAATTTGGGTCAAAGGCTCAGATGGTCAAATGACATTCACAAGGTCAAACGTGTGTCGCGAACTCCTCCTAAACTAAGAACAAGATTGAGCCCAAACTTGGTGGGCGGGTGCATAGTCCTTGGAACTTGTGCCTGACATACCCTCAGCATGATAGGTCAAAGGTCAAAGGTCAAAGGTCAACCATCAAAAAAGGTCAAAATAAGTAATCTTCCAAATCTGGCTATAAAACCTGAATGCAACAATAAATGGCCCTGATTTCTTGACATAGCTTTCGTATTGAAGCGTTCTTGGCACAACTTGACACTTGTTCTTCTGAGGTCAAAGGTCACGAGGTCAGAAGGTCAAACGACAATTTTGGGGTCAAAAGTGTGACGCGCACTCACTTAGAACTGAAGGTACTAATGACCCCAAACTTGGTGAGGGGGTGCATGGTCCCTAGAATTTGTGCCTCCAATATCATCAGCATGATAGGTCAAAGGTCAGAGGTCAAAGGTCACGATAGGTCAAAATAAGAAAATTTTTAAATCTGGCTGTAAAAACTGAACGAAACATTTAACGATCCTCATTTCTTCGCATAACTTTCTGATAGACACCTACTTTACACAACTTTACACTTGACCTTCTGAGGTCAAAGGTCACGAGGTCAGAAGGTCAAACAACAATTTTGGGGTCAAAAGTGTGCCGTGCGCTCACTCAAAACTGAAGGTGCTACTGACCCCAAACTTGGTGTGGGGGTGCACAGTCCTTGGAATTTGTGCCTCCAGTACCCTCAGCATGATAGGTCAAAGGTCAGAGGTCAACGGTCAAGATGTTCAAAAGAACAATTTTTCTTTTTTTTAAATTTGGCAGTAAACACTGAAAGAAAAGTTAAATGATCCGTTACGTTGACCACTGTCTTTTCCTGACACTCAAAATTCAGTTTTCACCTGCGGTTTAACAAACCCCACCATAAAAGCCACACAATGACATGATCAGATGCACACTTATCTAAGCTTCTCTTGCTCAAAACTTGACCACCTCTAAGTAAAAACCCAGGCCTAGAGTGAACTGCGATCACGCGTGTCAAGCATGACTAGTTCTTGGCGCCATAAAAGTAAAACTATAACGCGTGTCCCCACCGTAGTAAAGTCCAAGCGCGTCCCAGTATGAAGCATAACTAGCCTAAGTACGCGCACGGTGGAACTGATGTTATGCCTAGGCCTAACTTAGGCTTAGGTTACGCTAAATTATTAATAGTAAACTAGTAACGCTAACAAGCTAGGTAGGCCCTAGGCCTATAGTTGAAAGACACGCCTGGTTAAGAACTTTGACCAAATTTGTGAGCACTGTGGCTCATCACGGAATTTTGGCTGTCTGTAACTCTGTTGCTTACCTTCTCTTGAAGAACTACCTAGATTATTTCTTCTCTTGCATGGCAACAACGACGCACGTGTGCATATATATATTTCTGCAGGGGCCAAGTTCAATTCACACACGCACCGTGACACACAATGCACGCACGCAAGTACAGTAGGTACGGTGTGAGAGCGACTGCGCTGCTGTAGTACATAGTGGATACACTCATATAGACGGATCCGATCAGCGCTTGTGTTTAGTGACTGTTGGCAGCTATTAATGGGGTCCACCAGCCTTAAATCGTCTTCATTTATTTTCTACATGAATTTCAAACCCACATATTCAGTGAAATTGAACGAATCAAGATACAATTTAATGTCCAACCATCCATCATACAGGTAAGCAAGGAAATTGAAAGATTAAAGGTGATAGACCCCAGATATGGCCGACTGAAATCAGACCATCACTTGCTCTCCGGATTCGTCTATAAGCAGCGCCAAGTTCCAAACAAATGACGTCACAAATAGACCGTGTGAATCATGCCTTTGATCTGGCCGCCCGGCAGACGGCGTGTGTTGCTCCTGCACCCACACTGACTGTACTCCAGGGTCCGAGATACTTTTTTCAATTTCGGGTGCTATTTAAAAAAAAAAACCCAATTCCATTTCGAGTGTTACTTTGGGATTTTCGGGTGCTATTTCCTATTCATTGATAAATGGCCCTAAATGCACTTATACTAAAGACAGCGATGGGTTTTCTATATGCACACACTACTTCCCTTCAAGTGCGGTAGAACAGACTAACTCATGGACGTAGAAGCTGTACTCGATCCATTGAGGTGGGGGATTGTGCACTGTTTCAGAATGTCGTCCTGGGAGAAGAACCCAAGGGTATGGGGTCCCATCTCCTTTAGAAAGTATTTTAGATGCACTTGGTGCAATATTTGAGCAAATTTTAAGCAATAAGACTGCAATTTTTTAACATTTTTACAGAGCGTTTTTGTCCTGGAAATGAGGGGGAAGGAGCCCACCACATTTTTGACGGGGGTAGGCTTTAGTCAACCAACCCCCACCCATTCGCCACTTATGCCTCTCACTAATTGCATCTTAATACGTTTATCATGGATTCTACCACCTCTGGCCATCTGTTATTGAGAATCCTGCATTCTGATTGGTTAAAGACTGACCTGCTTTTCCACAACATACGGTCAGTAAACCTATGCACACATTTTCGGTGGTAGAAGAGGAATTAACCACATTTGTCTGACTTTTATTGTCTCATAAACCGTCTGGACTCCCAATTTGCAAAATAACGGACTCGGTTTCGCCTGGTCCGCCAAATGCGATTTATTCCTTAAACAGTATGCACTGTCAGTAATATCGGGAATTTCCAGTCTGCGCTTTTCATACTTTCTTTCAGGGCAAGTTAGTTTTGATAGGGCCAATACAAGAGGCTCCTGAAAAATTGGAAGGGACATTGATCGCTACGTTGTCACCACCAACAATTATTCGGAAAGGGGTATGGACATTAAGCACTCAAAACATCTATTAATCACATTTTTGTAACGAGTCATGACTCGAGTCATTAATTTTCAAAAGGAAAATGACTCGAGTTACATTGAAAGTAGTAAATGATTCGACTCTTCTGCAAAACTGAGTGACTCTTACAACACTGATAAATCAGAGAGACGAGCGGAGTGATGCCAGAGGGCAATCCACTGATCTAAATGTAGGACTGGCATTTGGCCCACACATGTCTTACATATAGAGGTTCTTCAGGTGACGTCATTGCGTTCAGTCTGGCATACTGGTCGTCACTGAACGTGCGCAGAAGGCGTGTTATCGATACGCATGCACGATACGGCCTTAGTTACAATTGTTGTACAATGGACGCCTGGCCGTCAAAATAGAGAGACGCGCAGCGCAGTGAAGTGAAGTCAGTGAAGAACCTCTATAGATAGTTCTCACGTGACGTCATAGGAGCGTTTCACGTGTATTATTTCAGCCATGTCTAAGGGCAACCCCGGCATGTCTGTACAGGCTTGCCCTCAGACATGGCGGTTGCTAACCCCTAGGTGTGACGTCACTGAGAACTATCTATAGAGGGATTTGATGTGACATCACACACAATGGATTCCCAGGCACTGAAGGGCAAAACGCACAAGCAGTAAGCGAATTTACAACTCACGCGCACGGCATAACCATTGATACTTCTGTGACACAATGGATGCTTGCCCTTCAATACAAAAAGGACGCGCGATCTTGCCCTTCAAAACTGCGTCTAGTTGGTTAAAGTCACGTGACTAAAATCCCTCTATAGAGCTTATGCATATGATGTCACAATGGAGAGAGTGCTCCCTCTATTGGAGGAAAATGAAAAGCGCTTATCATGGCAAGTTACACCAATAAATGCAGACAGCTGATTTGTCAACCAATCGTATACGCGCGTAAGTCTACTACACGTGCGCCGAAATCCACGCCGTTCGTGCACGTGTGCTTCGTTGTTTTCACCCACTGAGCTATATAACTGGAGGACGCACGTCAATGCGGAATACGCCTTGAAATTGAAGCCGACTTAGGGGGTCACATGATGTAGGTTAGCTTACTCAAGTCGATTCCACTGTCCCAGAGACGTGTATCTAGAAGTGAAAGTAATGTAAGGCAGATTCATTGATGTACACGCTAAAGCAATCCGTTGTTACTATACTCATTAGGTCTCTAGTGTTTTGTTGTAATTAACTGAGTAGGGAATCTTTACACTATGATTGTGTGATCAAAAGATTGTTTTTCACAAATTTTTCTTGATTTTAGGAGTGGTCCTGCCTATACGAAGGACAGAGCGTGTGACCACATTTCGAATACGTCGAGACTCGTTGTCTTTGAAACATTCGCGATAGCACCGTCACTAAACAGTAGGCGCGCTTGTTACTGACTGTCCATACATGTGCACAGATGTTCTGCACAGCGCGTTGAAAGCGTCTTTTTGACACAAAAACACCAAGGCGCATGAAGGAAAGCTAACCCACGCGTGCACATGCACGCTTGCATTTTGGCCAATGATGTGCCTTGAATCCTCCTACACGGTACGCGTTTGGTGCTCTGTATATGTTATACGGCTATTGTGATGTAAGCCTTTTCATGAAGTTGCTGAGGCGGCGCAATGGTGTGTACACTGACACGTGATAGAGCGCAAGTTAGCAGAAGAGACGCTAAGGCCCGCTACGGTGCGTTAGCATCATGGACTTCAACACATGGACAGAGGATTGCGCAATCAATACGGTCGCCACCGTTTGAACAAATTTAGGCTAACCAAGATGGCCGCCGGGTTACTACCATTTGCCCAAATTGACGATGAATCTGCAACATTTCAGACAAAATATCAGTATGAATGGAAGAGCAATATCACAGTCCTCCATTCTATTTGATGAATTTGACCTGAGCTTTCATTCTTTCGAAAATATTACAAGTTTCTCACACAATCTGTCGTTACTGAGCCACTTGAGCAAGTCCAAACTTTCACACACAAGGCTATAGCAGGCAGCCATATTGGTAAGCCTATTCGTGTACGTACGGTGGAGACAATTTACGCATAGGACGAGTAGTGGAATATGCTCTGCCCATGTACATAAGAAGTCTGTGGTAAGCATATACATGTACACCGTTGCATCAGCGCTAGATACGCGGTGAAATCGACTTGAGTAAACTAACCTACTTCACGTGACCCTCCATGGTGGCTTCGAAACCTTTTTGTGGAATGATCCTTCCTAGCATATAGTTCAGTGTTTTTACCCAAAATGACGTCAGTGTGATGTCAATGCATAAGGTCTATAGAGGGGCTTCACGGCGTCACGAGATCGCGCGTCTCTATGGTTTTTGAAGGGCAAGATCGCGCGTCTCTAGAGGCTTTGAAGGGCACGCGTCCATTGTGTCACAGTAGTATCTAGGCCTATAGTTTTGCTGTGCGTGTGTGCTGTTAATAGACGAGTTGGGAAATGTTTCCACGCAATGCAATATGGGAATGGGTCAAAGGTTAAGTGTACCACCTTACAGTGTCCCAGCGCGGGTGTTGCATGCTGAGCACGCAGAGCTAAATACGTTACCGTTGTCATGGTACACTTGACCTTGTGACCTGACCGGAAGTACCGAATTTCCCAACTCGTCTATGCACTGCAATCAGAACCGGAAGCTGGCGGGTACCGTAAAGATACCGGAATGAACAAACATCCCCAGCTCAAGATTAGCCTTCTCTTTTCCCACTTTCCCGTTAGTGTTCTCATTACAATAAAATTCCAGAGTGCTACACCAGACTCGGAAGAAGCAAAAGGATGTATTGGGATGAGATCAGCAACTCCTTGATTGCCCTCTTGTTGGAGCTTTCAATGTCATTTCCCCAATTTCACCCCATTTACCCATTTCCCCTTCCCCATGATCACCTAACTTCTAATCCTAGCTGGCAATTTGCCAGGTTGTGTTTTTATCCCTGGTCCCTCCCCGACCAAAATTTTAGTTGAACCTAGTTGAAAATCCAACTGGGTTCAACTAGGGTTCAACTGTGTTGAAGTGGTGTCTAACAGTTAACTGGAACACTGGATTCAACTGGGGACTAATAAAAGACGGAGTTCCCTCCCTAGAAACACAGTAGGTCCCAAAAACGTTTTTAAATCGTAATTCAAGTAGTGATATGTTTTAAGATCGTTTTCAAAACGTTTCGGACGTTCTTAAAACGTTTTCAGGACGCACTGTGTTTGTAGGGCGAGGTTAGGGGAATAGAATTAAAGTAGAAAACTCTACTTTAATCGATAACATTTTCTGCAATGACTTTTCTTTATTCACCAGATCAGGGATTCTTGTGTCTGATATCAGTGATCACTTACCCATTTTTAGCCTTGCAAAATCTCTTCATAATAATTCTCGTAAGGACAGAATGGGTTATATTTTTAAAAAGAATACTTCCAAAGACAATTACGATGCTTTTATCAGGGAGTTGACAAACTATGATTGGCAGCATTTGTATAACATGTCAAGTGTAAATGAAGCTTGTAACTATTTTATTGATATCATCAATGCATCATATGATAAAACCTGCCCTGTTGTGAGATTTAAAAACAAAAAACGTAATGCTAGTAAACCTTGGATCACTTCCGGGATTCTTAAGTATATTTCTACGAAGAATAAACTTTACAAGTGTTTTCTCCAGAATCGCACTCTTTTGAACAAGCTTAAGTTCACAACTTATAAGAATAAACTAACTCTTATTATTGGATATTGTAAAAAATCGTACTATACAAAACTGTTTTATGATAATAGGCACAACTTGAATGAAACTTGGAAAACCTTGAAAGAGATAATTGGTAAAAGTAAAGTTCCTAGTAGTGAAGAATTCAAAATTTTAAAAGATGGTGTTGAGATTACTGATGACGTAGAAGTTGCTGACTGCTTCAATGATTACTTCTCCAGTATTGGTAACACTTTAGCAAAAAGCATTCCACTCGTTGACGAGCCTTTGTCCAGATTTCTTAGAAGCCCTATTCTGAACTCAATGTATATTTCCCCCACCGCTTGCCACGAAGTAGCTCGTATTATAAGTGATCTTAGGAAAAGCTCCCCCGCAGGAACGGGTGACATTTCTTCTAAAGTACTCAAAGCCGCCTGCCCCAATTTGGTTTTACCACTTACATTTATCTGCAATCTTTCCTTGTCCACCGGCATAGTACCCGCTCGATTGAAAGAAGCTAGAGTTATTCCTGTATTTAAATCAGGTAATCCATCGCTTCTCTCCAACTTTAGACCTATTTCAATTCTACCTGCTATCTCTAAGGTCCTAGAACGTATTATTTATGATAGGCTGTTGAGTTTTTTTTTTTTTTTTTTTTGAAAAGCATAATATTATTCATTCTAATCAATTTGGTTTTCGTAAAAATGTTTCAACGTACATGGCGGCTGCTGACATCGTTAAGTATATCACCGATTGATTTAATAATAAAGAGATTACTATCGGCGTTTTTTTTTTTTTTTTTAGATCTATCTAAAGCTTTTGATACCGTAAATCACTATATTTTATTACGTAAATTAGATAATTATGGTGTTCGTGGAATTGCCTTTGACTGGTTTCACAGTTACTTGTCTAACAGGAAGCAAATTGTCCGCATAAAAGATAAGTCTTCTGGTATAACTAATATCACTTGTGGCGTACCCCAAGGTTCCATCCTAGGGCCTCTGTTATTTCTTATTTATATAAATGATTTATGTAACTGCTCTTCCTTGCTCCATCTTGCCTTATTTGCCGACGACACTTGTATTCTTTACAAGCATAAAGATCTAACAACTGGGGCCCGGGTGATAAATAGCGAACTAGAACTAGTTTCCTTATGGTTTAAAATCAACAAATTATCCCTGAACAGTTGCAAAACCAATTTCATGGTTTTTCACCCTCTTCAGTGCCAAATAGGCAGTGTTGACATATTTCTTGATGGAAGTAAAGTTGTCCTTGTTAATAAAGTCAAATTCCTCGGCATTCATATGGATCCAAGCCTTACCTGGAAACACCACATTGATGCACTTTGTTCCAAAATATCTAGAATAATTGGAATCCTGTTTAAAACCAGCTCCTTCGTTCCTTCCTACACTATTCAATGTCTGTATGATTCACTTATTCATTCCCATCTATCTTATTGCAATCTAATTTGGGGGAATACTTATCCATCTTACTTAAATCGCTTATACTTGCTTCAAAAAAGGGCAGTTTGAATAATTACCAACTCTGATTATTATGCTCCCTCAAAGTGCCTGTTCTTTACACAAAGAATTCTGATCGTTTTTGACATTTACAAATACCAAGTTTTTGTCTTCATGTTTAAGTATGTAAAAGGACTTTAACCCTCGAATTTTGACACTTATTTCTCTTATAATCGTGAGTATCATTCATACAATACTAGGTCTTCACACTGCTTTCGTATTAATCTTTCGTCAAATGTAGTATCCCACAGATTATTTACAAACAGTGGCATTACCCTTTGGAATAGTTTAGATGATAACAGTAAAAATATGAACAACCTTTCCTCTTTTAAGAACAGACTCAAAAGTCGTCTACTTTATAACTACCTCTTGTAAATTCCTTATTATCTTTAGAATTTTTATGTTTTCTGGGTTGTCTGTTTGTTGTTTTTTTGTTACTTTGTCTCGATTCATCTTGTGCTCACTTTACTTTGTCAAAGGGGGGACTGCTTGTACAAGCTATCTGCTTTTTCAGTCCTCCCCCACCTCCATGTTCAAGTTACTGAACCATTTTGTACAGATTGCATTATGTGGAAATAAACTCAAACTCAAACCCAAATTTCTAGTAGCCTACCCCCAATATTTTGGAAGTGCTTCTATTGACTTTTACCATTTCAAACAGTCAAGTTTGCTTTAATGGGTCTTCATTAACATCCCTTCCCCCTTTTTGCAAAACATTTCTCTGCCTTTGAAGATTACGGTACCGTGTCACACTGAATGGTCACTAATATACCCTCCTATTAAAGGCTTTGTTGGCATGCCACAGTAAAAACATACTGCTGTCGAAATTTGAATGTTGCAGGAATTTTCCTACCATTGTGGGGATTTGTGGGATTCTAGGGGCTTAAAAGATTTTTTTTTTAATTTAAACTTGCCAAAAATTTGAATAAAGTTGTCTTAGCTGCAGTTAAATTTGAATATTATGGATTTAAATCTTAAAGTTTTAGTATAAGGAAAGTGTTGGTGTGCTTTTCAGGAACATCGCGTTTGATTTGTGGAAGTACCCTTACATAATGTGACAGTTACAAATATTAAGCGTTGCTGCTTCAGTGCGTCAAGCCCTCGTCATACACCTGGGAATTTCAACTTCTTTTTCCTCGAAGAACTATCAGAATCATAGCAAGTAATGTTTTAAGTTTAATTCCCTTATTAAAGTAGGTATATTACCCTTTTATAAGCCAAAAAGATGGAAATTTGCCAAGATATTTATAAGGCCTTTGCAGTCGTTAGGACATAGGCCTAGCCTAATTAGGTGATACAGCAATAATAAGTCTAGATACTGTATACTCGACTGTGTACAGTACAGTACACCGAGTACATTAAATTACTGTAGTACAGCCTAACGTTAGTCATTCTGACAACTCCCAAGCACTTGACAGAAGGTCTAGCCTCTACTCTAGATATGATAAATGGTTTATGAGAGAAACAGGTGAATATTGAGCAAAGGCCCAAAAATTCTTAACAATGGCCTCAGGTTAAAAATCTTAGTAGGGCCTAGGCCAATTGTTAGCAGGGTGGGTTGGAATGTTGAACATCAAAGAAGTATAGGCTATTGGGGATTGTACAGTAGAAGCAGAGTGGTGAAAATGACAATTACTAATACCAGCTTAGGCCCCTTTATGGTAAGATAGAGACTGGTTCTTGCAATTACCAATTGTTTGATGAATTTCTCACTTTTTAATTAAAAGGTAGGTATACCTCCATTGAATTTTCATATTCCAGTTACGTAGGCTAAGAACAAATTGCCAATAAAGTGTTGATGTATCTCAATGTCATTTACAGGGATAATATAGTAGCACAGGCCTAGGCGCGATACCTTATTTTGCACAGAACATGTTGCGCACCCTTAAAAATAACAGATTTACCCCATCACAAACACATGCTTATGGAAATTCAACACAGACTGTAACCATTCAGTGTTCAAGTTTCAGTGGAATGAAATGGATTCAGAATAAATGTAGCAAAGCTATGACCTCCATCATGAACTTTTCAAGCGTTTCTCTTCATACAGAGAAGTGTACTTAAAAATAGGAACGGTCAAACCGACGAGATGAATCCAGATTTCGGGGCCCTCAAGGAACAAATTTGGTTGACATTTACCTTATTTAATTTGGTTTTGTCCTAGGCCTAGAATCAATTTGTCACATCTAGTGACAGTAGAGAGTTGTAAAAAGCTCATTATCAAATTATTATAATTCAGTGTGTGAGATAACGTCTTTCTTTGGATTCAGAGTTGCTAGAAAGTGCCCGTAACACACCAGTGCACCATCCAATATTTCCCTATTTTTTTGATTATCACCTCCGCTCTTACTAATTGCTCCTACCAACTCAGATGCAGAGTACAGTATTTCAAGTACTAGGCTATATGCTTCAATACTATTTTTCATTCACACTTACATGATAACATGATGCTAAAGCTCGATCTGCAAGCTTTGGTGGAGTTCTTTGGATAATTCGTATTTATGATATTTAATTCCAGACTGTGATTTAGCAGAATTAAGTATGCACTGTGACCGTAAGTGCTCAAGGAGTTACGTAGTTATAACCAGTACCAACAGATTGATTTTTGTAGCAGTTTTGACAGATGCAGAGACACAAATCGAAGTTTTACTCTAATTTTTGCTATTGTGCTGTTGTTGTCTCTGAATTGCTTACACAATATTTCTGAGACAGCAAATTGCTCGTACTATATACTGTACAAATGGAGTCTCCTTGTGCTTTGTGCTTCCATTCAAATAACTTTTTGTCTGGTTGACTATTGAATTCATGTGTGAAATTCAGAATCCAAGTCACTGGCAATTCCGCATACCCTGTACTTTTCGATTTCATTATTGTGGAGTGAATGACTACAAAGACTAGAAAAGCTACAAACGCTACTGCTACAGTATTGAAATACTGTACGATGATGTACTGTAATGTGAAGCAGACAGAGGAGAAATAATACAGTATTCTGTAGAACATGTTGAATGCACCGCATTTTAAGAGGTTCCCTACAGATGGCTTTGGAGTATGGACCATATCAATTTACAAAAGAAATGTTGGCTGCCCTCCTGAAGGACAGTTGGTTTTTAAAGTACCGTAGTTTGTAAATGAACAGTCGAGCTGGAGTTCAACATTGTTTCTGAAACACGGTATCGTAGAGTGCCTGTACCAGACGGGTTGAGAAGAGTCGAACTGCCATTCCTTTTTGATCATACCCTTTGCTTGGAAGGCAATGCAGGACAGAACAATTATACGACGACCGAACAAAATATTTCTTTCTATAGTTAACCTTTCATACATTGTGGAAAGTGGAGAAACTGGAAAGTTGCTGTGGCAATTCTTGCATCATAGACAAAGCTTATTGTAGGAGTCTATTTTATCATGGACAAAATCTTGTGCTTGATTTGGAAAATGTGAGAAGACTAATGCACATCAGGAAATATTTTCTTCAGCATGGACAAACTTTGTTTTGAATTGGAAAATGACTTGTGCTTATTTAGTAAAATACTTTTTAACAGTGGCCAAACTTTGATTTTTACTTGGAAAAGTGTGAAATTCATTTTTTGTGGACAAGCCTTTCCTTTTTATGTGAAATGAATGATACTGTACATACGTATGACTTTTTACCTCGGACAAAAGCAAAACCTTGTTTTCTACTGGGAAAATTGAGAGATTGAGTTGAAATCTGCCCCTTTGATAACTTGAAGGTTGTTCAACCTTGACATAAATTGCCACCTTGGCAACTATTTTTGAACCTCCAACATTCTGCTTAAATTGAAACATCGTGTAAGTATATATCAGATTCTTCAGCATACGCTAGATCGCCTATCAAATCCCTTACGGATCAAATGACCATATGAGAAAAGCTGCATGGGATGGTCTCTATTCGGTTTGGTTTAAATATACATATAGGTGTGTGGGTGGTGTAACTGTAAAATTCTGTAAGTTGCTGTAAAACTTGTCACTTTTTATGGATCAGTCTTGCCTTGGGAGAGTTATAAATGATTATTCACGTTTATGTGGTTGATATACGTATACTGTATACTATGTACAGGTACTACTGTATGTGGAGATCAAACATGACAAATTTAAGTTTTTCTTTTTCTGTCCCAATTAGTTTCCTAATTATGTTCATCATTCACACCTTGATTTAGCATTTACCCATGTACTGTAGTATTCTGAAAAACAGGAGACTCCTCTTTGTTTGCTGTTATGACAGTGTTCGCGCTAAGGCGCAGGACTGCGTGGATCCCGCTTTTAATTGTCTTTCGAATCCCGCACAAAAATAAATCTTGTGCGGGGAAATCCTGCAAACTTTTCTGTAGCTGAGACTGTAACTAATACACACATTAAATTGAAAAAGTATCTTTACCAACTGACAACTCCTTCCTTGATTTTGAAAATCCCTCCCAAAAGTGTTTCAAGAGAGGGAATTCCCTCCCAGGTTCAATTCCTTAGCGCGAACACTGTGTTATGACTTTTCATGTCAGTTGCAAAGAATCTCAATTTGTACTGCTCTTCTCAGTTCAGTGTACTGTAGTCATTGTTAGTTGACTCTATGGTTGAAATTCAATTACTCATGTATATTTATGATTAATCAAAGAACAACTTATGGTCTAGCAACAAATGTACAGGCATTTTAACTTACCACGTACAGTACTGTACAGTAATTAGCTGCCATCATAAGTACAGTAATGTACAGTGTGAGAACAGAGTTTTCTTGTTGATATCAAAGTGTCACACAATATTTTGGTTTCTGTTGTATGCAGTAAAGTACCAAACATTAATCCAACTTGTATTCTACTTTTCATAGAATATTGCTTTCCTGTCACATTGAGACCACTGTACTTTTGTACCCAGGTTGTTTTATTGGTTTATGCAATAGCAACATCATAAATTTTATAAGTAGTATTATTGCTTTCATGTCTTCTAGCCAAGCAATCTTTAAGTTTGTATTTGAGATTTCTATTTTTTTTACAGTATTTTACTCTAGCTTTTTCTAAGAAATGTTATTCACGCACCTCGATAAAAGTTACATTCTTTATTTCATCCCAGATTTTTTCAAAACTCAAATAGTTTAATTCACTCTCCTCTCACCTGCAGTTGCAAACTAAGTCTTGTTCTCTTTGGATTTGCTAACTTTGTATTGAACATTGCTGTGTATCTGTGCTAACTCACAGCCTCAGACTTAATGTACCATTCTTAGTTTCTGTCTACTAGGCTTGATATGAACTCTATATATTGTATTCATTTTTACATTCAATTAAACCGTCCTGTTTACATTAATTATTTAAAAACACTAAAGTTCATCCACAACACAAATTGACTATTTCTACGAATTATATAATTATGCAAAAGATTTCTCAGAATTCAGCTTTGGTAGGAATATTGTTGTATATATTATTATTAACTTGGTGTTTTCAGTAGGACAGAAATTAACATTTGTCGTATGAGGGCTCTTTTTTGGACTAGTTGGCTGAAATGTGACAGTTAAATCCGTCTTCCCTACGAAAACGTTATGGTCAAATTTGCCCTTGTGACCCAAGTTTTGGGGGCAACTTTGCAAGTTACGGGGACTAATCGCCCTGAGCCCTCGCTTAATTCCTGCCCTGGTTCTTTGTTATTGGCTCTGGCTTTATTTCTTAATCATATAGAATTATGAATGTGTTTACTCCTTGAAGCATACGTAGATTAATTTTAGTATCATTTCTTACAAGTTGTTCAGATACTGAACCACGGTAACCATGGTAAAATTTAACTTTACCAACTACAGTATCCAAGCAATGATTTATTGCTTTTGGCATGTAAAAGTTTGCGCCGTGTTTTTCTTTCAGTTAAAACTAAAGTTGTAAGATCCTTCCACATATTCACTTGCCAGTGCTTAGAAATTAAGTCTTCTAATGGATCTCCTCATTAAAGGTAGTATCTTTATTTCACAGTTACGAAGTTGAAGACGATGAAAACCGTTTATATCTTTTGTTATTTACCTTCATTAGCCTTCTCATTGTTTTTACAGTTAAGTGAAATTTCCCTTTCACTCCCAGTAAAATCCATTAGTTAATACTTTCTTTCCTGAACAAATGGCCGTAAAGCAGCCCAAGGGCCTATCTCATGGAGAGAAAGAGGGACACAGGTACATGAGATGTTTCCTGGACGTCATAGAAGTTTTTCTTACATCCCTGAAACGATTGCTAGACATCCGACACAGTTTTGTACGTCTCTGTAATGTTCTCTAGACGTCCTGGGTATTTTTCGTACGTCCCTAAAACGTTTTTTTAAACGTCCTAGACGTTTTTGTACGTCTCTGAAACGTTCTCTGAACGTTTTGGGTATTTTCGCAGTCCCTTAAACGTTTTCTGAACGTCCCGAACGATTCTCCTATGTCCCGGACGTTTTCCGTACGTACCAGTTTTCTCTACGTGTCTGATACGTTTTCCACACGTCGGTATTATATCGGGCAAAAAGGTTTTATTATTGTCGTTTACGTCTAAAAAACGTTTTTAAAACGTTTCAAAAAAACGTTTTAAAAGCGTATGAAAAGTCCACAAAAACACGTGCTAAAAACGTAAAAAGAAACGTTTTGCAAACGTAAGTGGTTACGTTTTAAGAACGTTTAGAAAACGTTTTTGTGTTAGCTGGGATGCTCCCTTTGGGCCCGTCCTTATTTCCATAGGAATGACAGCGTCAGGTACATCCTGTTCAATCAACACCCCAACATTACTCGCGCTTATCTGTGGCAAATCAATTCCAGCCAGGTGAGGCCACTTACTGAGATCTGTACTCGTCGCCATGTTCTCTTCCCGGATAGGATTTTTTTCTTTCGTGTACACTGATCGTAGGTCAATAGTATCCCCTCTGCCCAAACCTGAGACTTGTAAGTTCACTACAGTTGAATTTATTACACTGTTCTCACTTTCTAATGTTGTCAACGAAAGAGTGACTTTCTGCTTGTAACTTTCCTGAATGCCTAAGCCTGATAGGGTACTTCGAACACAGATTGAAGTTGTAGATCCGCCATCTAAAAGTGCATAAGTCTGTACTTGTCGATCTGAGTTTACCCCTTTAGCCCTTACCGTTACAGGGACAACTGGCAGTGCAACTCGTGCATTACCACCCGCCCCACACTCTAAATGCAAAAGAGTGAAATTCACTCCAAAAGAGACTGTAGTTTGGGACCACTCCTAGTAAGAGTGAATTTCACTCGGGGTGGAGTGAAAATTCACTCGAAATAGAGGGATACTTCACTCGCATGGAATGATATATCGCTCTACTTCGAGTGAATTTTCGCTCCACCCCGAGTGAAATTCACTCTTACTGGGATTGGTCCCAAACTACAGTCTCTTTTCGAGTGAATTTCACTTTTTTGCATTAAGAGTGCAGTGACGTTGCAGCTTGTGCCCCTTTCAGAATAAACGAAACCATTCTGAGCCTGCTTTGGTTCTACACACTCTGCTTCTGGGCTGGGATTAGGGGTAACAACCTTCAGTGCATTTGCTGTGTAACTCTGATGTAAGAATTTAGTTTGTTTACGCCCACAACCAGACACAATACATACTCTATTCAACCTACAGTTTCTAGAGGCATGCCCAGGCAAAAAACAATTAAATCAAAGCTATACTCCTTGGCAATCTGAAATCTTTCAGGTGGGCGCTTATCTTTAAATTCTGTGCAATTAAACAATATACGGTTACCCTGGCTTACCACATAACTCTTTGTTTTGGTCATCTCAACAATCCCTGTAAAATTCCTACTCTTCTCATTCCCCTTCACTAAACCCCCTCGCTTCTGATAGAGGCCATTATGTGCTTCGGTTTTGAAGGTGCCTAACTTCTCATACACTGTATCATTAAGCTCTTCAGCACGGTCTGCCACAAATACAACCAAATCATCTATCTGTGGATTCTTACCATGAGATTTCTTAATTTTCCTAACTTGGTTGACCCACCTGTTTTGAATAAAACTTGGAAGACGTTCGACGATACTTAGCAACACTGTTTGTGTATTGATCTCATCAATAAAGCCCATTGCTGACACGGTTTCCTTACATGACCTCAGATCATCAGAAAACTGTCTAAACCCCTCCTTATCATTTGAGCTAATTCTTGGCCCCGTTGTTACCTTATTGACCCAAAACTCAGTGATGAGGTGGCCATTGCCAAACCTCTCCTTCAACAAGGCTAATACTTTAGCATATCCTTCCTTCGGTGACATAACTGAACAGCACTGTATTACTTGTTTTGCCTTACCACTACAGTACTCCATTAGCCTTGACAGCTTTCCATTTTCGTCCAAAAAAAAAAAACAAAAAAAAAAAAACTGTTGTTTACACTATCCTGAAATGATCGCATAAATGCCCAATACTGAAGCGGGTCACCACTGAACTCAATACGCTCAGCATTAGGTAATTGCATGGCTTGTAACAACATTTGCTGGTGCCTATGACTATCTGTTATCAGCTGCCGTATATTACTTGTGCTATTTTCTTCAGGCTTGACAGGCTTCTGGCTCGGTGCAGAATTTGGTATCCATGGTGACGCTTTAGGATTGAGGTTAGTTAGCGGTGATAACACCTTGGACCTTGTGCGAGTGCGACTTGCCCCACTTACGACTGATGCAGCGTCTTCCCTAACCTTGGCAATTGTTAGCTTTGACTTTATTTCCAATAACTCCTCCTGTCGAATTCTCATCTCTTTACTTTCTAACCGTTGCCTCTCCTTTGGTGATTGCTTGAAAGGAAATAGTAGATTTTGCGACTTGGCTTACTGAATCATCAGGTTGAATTTCATCTGCCGCACCCTTTGCGGATAACTCCTGCACCCACATAACTGCGCCTTCAAGTACCGCCCTTGAGCCTGCTTCGACGGAATTAAAATAGATGTCGGCTCTTTTTTTGTCGTCATCTTCCCTAAGAATG